>JAWQEG010003956.1:0-10722 GCA_033782935.1 Petrolisthes cinctipes | reverse complement strand
GAAGAGTTGGTGATGTGATGTGATGTGTTGTGAAGGGAAGAGAGGAGGGGTAGGAGAAATGGGAGAGGAAGAGCATGTACAGAGTGGTGTGAAGGGAAGAGGAGTGATGATAAGAATTAAAAGTGAGTGAGAGATGATAAGAGTGAGAGAGAGTGACGTGCAGGCAAGTGGAGAGATGACAAGAATTAAGAGTGAGTGAGAGATGATGACTGATGAGAGTGAGAGAGAGGTGATGTGAAGGTAGGAGGAGTGATGAGAGGAAGGAGAGTGATGCTAAGTTGAGACGGTGGGAAGAGACAGTAACGAGGAAGAGAGCAACAACAAAACTAAATGAAGTGAGAAGTGAGGAAGCTGAGGGAGACAGGGACGAGATGCCTTCAACAACCTAACATAATAAACGAGACACATGCACGTTAATCAAGCAATTTAATTAACAAATGAAGTAACTAAAGGTCACAACACGAAGATTAAATAAAAGGTTGATTCCACAGTCGTATTAGTTTGTATGCTTCCTAACCAACCGCACTTGTAAGGCTTCATTATTTTCCAAAAGCTGAGTATCCACATTCACAAAATCTATCAAACAGTTAGATAATGATGATCACTGCATAGTTTATTCACCAAATTCATTAAATAATTCACCCATAAGTCATTAACACGGCTAAGATTCTTTCGTTTGCGTGCTTACAAACTTCTACAAACCAGTGTGGAATCGACCCAAAGTCTCCATCAAACTACAATCATCTGCAACACGAGTCACGTGGATCAGTTACTCCAGATTTGCCAACACTGTACTTCCCCCTTAACACAATGAATCACTCTGTACTGGATGTTCCTTACAACCAATTCTATTAATTGTGTTCCCATCTCTTTTCCACTCTCCTCTCACTGTTCCACTCTCCTCTCACTTCTGCTACATTCCAATCCCTTCTACCTCAGCTACACACTTGCATCATCCATCCACTCACTCTCTCTCTCTCTCTCTCTCTCTCTCTCTTTTCCCAACCCCCCCTGTACTACTTCCTTACATCCCCTCCTCACCACCACCACCACCACTACCCTCCATCCCCTCACCACCACCACTACCCTCCTTCCCCTCCTCACCACCACCACCACCACCACCACCCTCCTTCCCCTCCTCACCACCACCACAACCACTACCCTCCTACCCCTCCTCACCACCACCAAAACCACCACTACCCTCCTTCCCCTCCTCACCACCACCACTAGTACTACCCTCCTTCCCCTCCTCACCACCTCCACTACCACCACTACTACCCTCCTTCCCCTCCTCCTCACCACCACCACCACCACCACCACCACTACCCTCCTTCCCCTCCTCACCACCACCACTAGTACTACCCTCCTTCCCCTCCTCACCACCTCCACTAGCCAGCCTTACTAGTTTTTTGTTTTTTTGCTTCCCTTTTTAAACAAGATACAAGTGAGATAGTTTATTGGGTGTGTGACGGGTCGAGATGAGAGAGGAGTGAAGTGAATGATGTTCCACTGACCACACACGTCACTCTGAGTCTCCCTCCACCACCTGACATTGATTCACTCATTTTATTGGAGGGAAAGACTTGACTAAAGGCAGTATATATTGGCTTTGTGTAATATTTCAGTATTTGTAGGCTAGTAATTCCAAAACTCTGTATGGGTGGTTTACATCGAGTCACAAAGTGGAGAAATCAGAAAACTCCAAATTAACGACAACATCTTTCCTAAACGGCAATGAATACACTCATCTATATTTTATACATTGTTGCTAAAACATTACAATATAAGTATAGAGTATAAATCAACTTGTATTATTATGATGTTGGACAAGAGAAACTTTCTATACACAGATTTCAATATGTAACGATAACCTTTCACCAAACTAATGAAACACTGTGGTAAAGGATTGTTGAAGGTCCCTATATACCACTTGTAGCAGCTTCACTTTTTTACCACCTCACCCTCGTCCTCTCTCTCCCCTATACACTGCTCACCAATTATTAAACATCCAGAAAAGGTTGAGTACAAATGTTGTCAAGAGAGGGAGAACTTGGAGCCAATTGTATTTATGGTTCACTTAATTCTTCACAACGTTTAAGTCCAAAGAAAATATATTCCATAGCACATTGCACCACACCACACACCACCACACCACACACCATTCTTACACCATTATAACACCACCATACACCATTATGACACCACACACCATTCTTACACCATACCACACACCATTATAACACCATCATACACCATTATGACACCACACACCATTATTACACTCACCACACCACATTATTACACAACACACCACCACACCATACCACAATACACCACACACCATTCTTACACCTCACCACCACCACCATAACCACAAAGACCCTCCCTCCCTCCCTCCTTCCCTCCTTTCCACCCACCGTCCAGCTGTCCCATCTAATCTGTCAACACAAACACTTCATCAACTCGTCTCGCTATTATGTCACTCTATTATAACACTCTGGCGTCACTCCCTTATGTCTATGTTATTAATATTAGGTCATCTCACAACTTCAATACAACACGTTATTCCTCTTATGTCTGTATTATTATTAGGTCATTTCACAAGTGTATTACAACACGATATTCCTCTTATATCTGTATTAATATTAGGTCATCTCACAAGTGCATTACAACATGCTATTTCTCTTATGTCTGTATTTTTATTAGGTCACCTCAAAAATGCATTACAATACGTAAATCCTCTGCATCAACATATCACTTCCAAAACCGAGTGCATTTATATTATGTTTCGTTTGTATACAAGTTCATATCATTTACATTTCTTATCTATATACTAAGTTAATATATATTTCACTGCCCAGTTCAACAATCCTAAATCTTTCCTTCCTTCCTTCACACTTCCTTTCTATAATAAATTCTCCACCAATTTCATACCACATGCCTCCAATTTCTCATCATTCAGCTTTATACATTTCACATTTTCTCTCCATTCTGTTTCACTTATCGTCTTATTCCGTCCTATTACTTCCCTCTCTTCTCTTCCCCCCTCTCCCTCGCCTCTCCCTATACCCTGCCAACCTTTCCCTATGGGTGCCCGTTAATTTTTCTTTTCTCCATTTTCCTCCGATTACCTTCCATTTTTCCCTTCTTTTTGTCCTCCCTCCTTCCCTTCCCCTCCTTCTGTTCCCTCTCCCTTCCTTCCTCCCCTCCTTCTGTTCCCTCTCCCTTCTTCCCCTCCTTCTGTTCCCTCTCCCTTCCTTCCTTTCCTCCTCCTCCTTTTCATTATCATTATTATTATTATTATATATATATTTTTTTTTTCACAGGCCGTCAACCGTCAAACAAGCTGTCAAGATATTAATATAAGACATTTTATTTTTTTCAGGTAAACAGACGCGTGGGAAACGAGAGACAAACACTATAGGGAAGGAATGAAGGAAGGAGGAAGGTCAGTGAGTGAGTGAGTGAGTGAGTAAGTGAGTGAATGAGTGAGTGAGTGAGTGAGTGAGTGAGTGAGTGAATGAGTGAGTGAGTGAGTGAATGAGTGAGTGAGTGAGTGAATGAATGAGTGAGTGAGTGGGTGAGTGGGTGGGTGGGTGGGTGAGTGAGTGAGTGAGTGAGTGAGTGAGGTTTCCTGTCCGTTTACAAATATAGATAAATAAATAAATAAATAAATACGATTAGATTCCACATGCCTTCAACCCCTCATCACCCTCACCACACCCTCATCACGTCGCCTACTCACGCCCTCATCACTCCCCTCCCATGCCTTCAACCCCTCACCACATCCTCATCACTCCCCTCCCATGCCTTCAACCCCTCTTCATCCTCATCACTCCCCTCCACCCATCCTCTCTTCACCCCCACCCTTCATCACAACTCCTAACTCATTCCCTCATCACTCCCTTCACATCACCATCACCCCCACCCATACTCTCTTCACTATTAACTCCCTCCCTCATCACTCCCCTCACATCACCATCACCCCCATCCATCCTCCCTTCACCCCCACCCCATACCCCCAACGCTGACCTCTGCCCCCACTTAACGCAGCTGTCAACAAGGTAATGGCGTACAGAGGGAAGGGAAAGGAAGGAAGGAAGGAGGGAAGAGGAAGAAAGAAAGGAAGGAGTGGGAAGTTGGGAAGGGAAAGGAAGGAGGGAAGGGGAAGAAAGGAAGAAACGAGTGGGAAGTTGGGAAGGGAAAGGAGGTGGGGGGAAGGTGAAGAAAGGAGGGAAGGGGAAGAAAGGAGGGAAGGGGAAAGAAAGAGGGAAGGGTAAGGAAGGAGGGAAGGGGGTAAGATATGGAAAGGGGAAGGTAAAAGATGTGGAGTGGGGAAGGGGGAAAGATGTGAAGAGTGGGGAAGGGAAGATGTGAATTTGGGAAAGGGTGCTATTAAGGAGAGGAATTTGAGGGAAGGAGGTGAAGGGGAAGAAGAGGAAAAGGAGAGGAAAGTGGTGGAAAGGCATTGATGATGAGAACACAAAGAGGCAGTATGAAGGAGAGGAGAGAAAGTATGCATGGAAAGAAAGAAGAGATAACTGGACACGATAAAAACAAAAACAAAAATCGAAAGAATACACACACACACACACACACACACACACACACACACACACACACACACACACACACACACACACATACACACACACACACACACACACACACACATACAATCCTGTTTTCACTATCTTTTCTCCCCTCTCTGAACCCACCCTGTCAA
Organism: Petrolisthes cinctipes; assembly: GCA_033782935.1. Classification (NCBI taxonomy): domain Eukaryota; kingdom Metazoa; phylum Arthropoda; class Malacostraca; order Decapoda; family Porcellanidae; genus Petrolisthes; species Petrolisthes cinctipes. The sequence goes on along the minus strand of JAWQEG010003956.1, from coordinate 5,996 downwards.
ATCCTCATGGAATTCTCCTCCTACCCTTACATTAGAGAAAGAAAAATGGAAGAGTTGATGGATGGAACGTGAGGTGAGGGAGGGAGGGAGGGAGAGAGGGAAGCTGGGTGGGAGGGAAAGAGAAAGGAGAGGCTGAGAGGGAGAGAGGGAGGGAGAGAGGGTGGGAGGGAGTGAGGCTAAGAAAGGCGAGATGAAAAGGTGAGAGGGTGAGAATGCCTACACTGGCTTTATGGAAGGGTGCATGGCTAAGTCAGCATATGGCTAGCTGTGTTGGTTAAGGTTATAATTATGAGTGGATATGGGTGAACATGTGAGTAGTTGGTTGGTTGGCTGGCTAGTATAGTGTAGTGTAGTGTAGTGTGAGTGAGACATGAATGGGTGGATAGTTCTCTGGGCAAATGGATGTGATTAATGGTCAACCTTAGATAAGCAGAGAGGGAGATGGATGGATGGATAATGAAAGGGTTGGGAAGGAGAGGGGAAGGGATAGATAGATAGAGAGGGCCAACGGAAGACTGGCAAAGATAGAGTGAAAGGGAGGAGAGGAAGAAATGGGTACAAGGAAGATTGGAGATACGATTTAATTAATGAAAAGAAATCAGGAAAAACATTAAAGATGATAAAAGACTGGTAAATTAATAAGGAAAGTGAAAGTTAGAAAAACCTTCATTGAGAACACAGGGAGAAAAACATGGCAGGATTAGAGAGAGAAAAAAAAAAGAGAAATTGTAAAGAGAAATATGACGAGAGAACCTTAGTTGGAGTGATGGAAAATGGAGAGGGAAGGCAGAATGAAAGATGAGAAACGAGACAGGAAGAAGAATGACACAAGAGACAGATATGAATGGAAGAAAATATGAAAAATGATGATAAAGACGACGAGAAAGAATAGAAGAAGAGGCATAGAGAGAAGAGGAGAGGGAACGAGAAGGAATGTAGGTGGAGTTGTGAGTGGGGGAAAGAGAGGAGATGAAATGAGAGGAGAGGAGATGAAACGAGAAGACAGGTGGAGGTGTGAGAGGAGGAAGCGAACGGTGTGGACTATTTCAGAGGACGAGGTGAAGTGAAATTAAGTTGTGACGGTGAATGGATGGACCAGGGAGCGTTTCTAAACATTAGTAGGGGCGTGCTGTCATGTATGGAGGAATGAATGAATGCCTGACGTTCTGACTGGTTGGTGGGTTGGTGGGTTGATGGATGGATGGTTGGTGGGTTGGTTGGTTGGGTGGGTTGATGGATGGATGGTTGGTTGGTGCGTTGGTTGGGTGGGTTGATGGATGGATGGTAGGTTGGTTGGTTGGTTGGTTGGTTGGTTGGTTGGTTGGTGGATGGATGGATGGATGGATGGATGGTGGGTTGGTTGGTGGGTGGGTGGGTGGTTGGTTGGTTGGTGGGCTGATTGGATGGATGGATGGATGGATGTATGGGTGCCTGAAAGACTGAATGGTTGGTTGGTTGGAGGGATGAATGAATGGCTGACAGACTGACTGGTTGGTTGGTTGTTGGCTAGCTGGTTGGATGAATAGTTGGTTGGTCTTGTAACAGCTTCCTTTCCCTCAATCTTTAATTTTGCCCTCTTATAAATGCATGACAAGTATGTATACCACAAGATGTATGTATGTATGTATGTAAGTATGTATGTATCTCTGTATATATACGTCTGGTGAGCACATAGATGGATATATACATTACATACAGACATACATCCCTACCTCCTGTGCCCCTCATTCCCAGGCCACTAGAGCTATTGTACCTTGAGCAGTAAACACCATTATTCCTGCATCAATGGCTCTATTGTACATTGCCATCACTATACCCATCATTACACTCACTCACTCACTATACCCATCATTACACTCACTCACTCACTCACTCTCTGGCCTCATCCTTTACCTGCCATCCTTACTTAATTTTCACTCATTCACTCTCCTTATTTACCTCACTCATTCACTCTTCTCATTTACCTCACTCATCCACTCACTGTTTTCATTCCTCAACCTACAATACCACTCACTCTCTTTCCTAATCCCTTTACCTGTCATACTTAAATAATTCACTCATTTCCTCTCTATATCCCTCACCTACATTTATCACTTACTCTCACTCATCTTTCCTCATTACATATACTTGCCTTTCTTAGATCATTTTCACTCATTCACTCTCCACATTCCACACCTACTGTACTGTACATATCACTCACTCTCACTCACTCTCTTTCCTAATCCTTTACCTACCAACCTTCCTTATCTCACTTTCCTCACCTCACCTCATACGGTACAATTTCTGTCTCTCTTACCTTCCCTCCTCTTCCCCGTCCAAAAACCTCTCCCCCCCCCCCAACCTCATACACTTTCTGTCTTCTACCTTCCGTCCTTTTCCCCACACACACACACACACACACACACACACACACACACACACACACACACACACACACACACACACACACACCATTTCCTCATACACTTTCTGTCCTCTTCCCCGTCCAAACCCCCTAATCCCCCAACTCATACACTTTCTGTCTCTCTTACCTTCCGTCCTCTCCCCCCCCCCGCCCCCTTCCCCCCCATTTCCTCTGTGTGACGGGTGGGAGGCGTAGCGTGATGACCCCAGAATGACGAAGGCCCATGATGAGAATTAATGGTTGTGGGGCGGGGGGTGGGGTGGGGGTGTTGGTGATGGTGGGGGGGTGGAAGGAAAGGTATGAGGGGGTTAAAGGGGGAAATGTGTGTGTGTGTGTGTGTGTGTGTGTGTGTGTGTGTGTGTGTGTGTGTGTGTGTGTGTGTGTGTGTGTGTGTGTGTGAGCTTTTGTATGTGTTTGTGACTGTGTATGTATGTGTGTGTGTGTGTGTGTGTGTGTGTGTGTGTGTGTGTGTGTGTGTGTGTGTGTGTGTGTGTGTGTGTGTGTGTGTGTATGTGAGGCAGCAAGGTTATAAATAGGGTGAGGTAAGAGTAACGACTGTTGACTTTCAATCTGGTGCCGCTTGGGTCAGCAATATTGGTCACACCGGAATGACATTACGGTGCAAAGGTTATCATCTGCTGCCATTGCCCTTCCTCACCCCATCATCAACTACCCACCCACTCACCATACTTTCCCCTTCACTGCTTCTCTCTACTACACGTACTTTTCATTGCCCTTCACTCCTTTCTCTTCTCCACCACTGTCCCTTCTCCATCACAGTCTCTTCTTCACTATTGTCCCTTCTCCACCACTGTCCCTTCTCCACCACTGTCCCTTCTCCACCACTGTCCCTTCTGCACCACTGTCCCTTCTGCACCACTGTCCCTTCTCCACCACTGTCCCTTCTCCACCACTGTCCCTTCTCCACCACTGTCCCTTCTCCACCTCTGTCCCTTCTTCACTTATGTCCTTTCTCCACCACTGTTCGCCTTGTCGTTCCTACCTACCCTATTCTTCTCTACATTCATGCACTTCCCTTCTCCCCCCTCCACTCTTTTCTGTTCTCCTCTGCATCTACAGCTCTTCTCTTTCCTACATAACCCTCCTCTCCCCTCCACTGCTTTGGTCTCCCTTCTATTGCTCCTTCCTTCCTTCCTTTCATCCTCTTTTTGTCCACTAACCACTGCCCATCAATGTACACTTTCCTTCACATGTTCGTCTCTTTTCCATTGCCTATATTCCCTCACTCATATCTTTGCCTTCCATCTACGGTCTCTTTCTCCTCTCTGTTGTCCTGCTGTTCTCCCCTTTACTATCGTCCTCTCCTGTTACCCTTCCCTCCACTTTCCTCCTCCAACCCTCTCCACTTTCCACCTAATCCCCTCCACTACCATTCTCTCCCCAACACACACAGCGTCAGTAAGTTAGAGGCCTACCATTGTGCATGTGTCGTGGGTGGTGTAACAGAAGGACAGGGTGGGCAGCTGTCGACAGGACCCGTTGACACCAGGTTAAATGATCCGTCCTGCCTGGGTGTCCCTCACTGGGTTGTTGGACGGCGGGGGGCAAGGGTGACAACGGAGGGGGGCGGGTGTGGGTGTGGGGAGCCGTGACGTGTGAGGATGAAAAGTGTGGGTGGGGTGGTATGACGTGTGTGGATGAGAGAGGAGGAGGTGTGAGTGTGTAGGTGGAAGGGGGGCGAGGATGTAACGACTGGGAGTGTTGGTGGGGGTAGAAGGAGAGGTATGAGAGGGAAATATGTGTGTGTGTGTGTGTGTGTGTGTGTGTGTGTGTGTGTGTGTGTGTGTGTGTGTGTGTGTGCGTGTGTGTGTGTGTGTGCGTGTGTGTGTGTGTGTGTGTATGGGCTGACCTCACACCACCAGCAGTCAGTCGTTCGTCACAACAACACGACGGTCAGGGGGACTATAAACAAAGGCTTGTGTTGGGGATATACAGAGGGGAAATGTTGACTTCTCACTCCACCTCTCAAATCTGGACGAGGATAACATGAACTCTTACTCTCTGTGACTCACCCTCCAACATTCTCACAGTTGTTCTTTTTATATTCTTCCTGTATCACTCACAGATTTTTCCTTTACAGTTCCCTTTGCTTTTTCCACCTCGCCCCATCTCCCTCCCTTCCTTCCTTCCTTCCTTGTGTCCCGTCAGTCCTAGCACCATCCATCCTAGCAAGGGTTTACTTCTCCCTCATCTTCATTCTTCACTTCACATCACCCCATACTGAACCACTCCCCCTCCCCCTTTCCTCCTCTCCTTTATTTACAAGTCCTTGCTAATCTTTCATCTCCCTTTCTCCTTTCCATCTGAAGTCATTCCCTTACATATTACCCCTTCCTCACCTCAACTTCCAATGTACCGTACCGCTATACCGTACTCCCTTCCATTCTCAAACCAACACTAATATATATATCCTTCCTCACCCTCAAATCTACCTCCCCTACAGTCCTCTCATCTCAGTCTACACAAACCAATCTTATTCCGGCTCAAAACCTCTTTCCTCTCACTCCCGTCTCTTTACAAACCAACACTCATTTTTTTCATCTTAAAAACCCGCCACCCCTCCCCCAAACACACAGACTTTCCCCTCATTTCTTCCTCACCCTCCACACACACACACACACAGACATTTCCCTCATTTCTTCCTCACCCTCCACACACACACACACACACACACAGTCATTTCCCTCATCTGAACCAATAGCATACACTACCTTCATCCTCATACACCTCAGAAACTCCCTCTCTTCATGTATTACCTTCCCATCTCAATACCAACCAAGCAACAACCAACCAACCAACCAACTAACCAATCATAAGCCTCTTCCCCCGCTCACCCATCCCCCTCGACCGACCCCTATACCCCCAGACCTACTCAATATATATACCTATACCTCTCGCTGTGAAGAATTAAACAGCAATTACCCTGGATAAAGGCCCTGGTACTGACTGGGCCAAGAGCAGCCAACATCCAATCCGCCTCGTCTTCCCTCCTGACCCATTCATATGCAAATCCCAGACGAAAATTCTAATGGCTTGGAGAAAAAATGGCATAGCGGGCTGGATCTATCTATTTATCTATCTATCCCTTCCCCACCCCCCCACCTCTCTCTCTCCTCGCACCCCACCCCCCTTCCCACCTCTTCCATCACTGGTTTCTCTCCCTCTTGTCTCCCCCCCCCCCCGCCCCCATCCCTCTTTTGGCTGCGTGCGACCCCTCCTCCCGCCTCACCTTCCCGGGTTCTGCTGCCCCCCAACTCCCTCACCAGGCCCTCTCAATCCATCCTTCGCTCTCCCCCCCCCTCTCCACCCGTGTACCCCCCAAAACACTACCCCACTTCCCACCCTTCCGTCCTGGGCTCCACCTACTCCACCCGGAATTAATGGACGGATGGGTGGATGGATAAATGGCTAGGTGGATAAATAAACAAATCAATGGAGAGACTTTTAGTAAGGTATGGGTGGATAAAACTGAAGGATAGATAGATAAAAAAATGAAATATGATGACGGAATAGCTGCTGGATGTTTATGGTCAGTATGATAGATGGACAGACAGATAGCCAGCTGGGACAC
>JAWQEG010003955.1:0-23325 GCA_033782935.1 Petrolisthes cinctipes | reverse complement strand
ACACAGAAGCACACTTTTACCAACACACACACACACACACACACGGACAACTCCAAACACACACACACACACACACACACACACACACATGGTAGAGTAAACATACGCTCATGGGCTAGGTAATGACGTCTGTTTGTTTACTTGTGCTTGCTAGTGAGGGGCGGAGACCACAGGGGCACAGGGCGGGGTTAAATTCGACCGTGTGGCAGGTGGCGATAGAGCACACTGTTCCCTGGCCTCGGGCTTGTCGTGCCGCGTGTACAGAGAGAGAGAGAGAGACGAGAGAGAGAGAGAGAGAGAGAGAGAGAGAGAGAGAGGGAAAAAGCAGTCATGTATGAGAGAGAGGAAAGTAGGGAGGGATAAGGAAAGGTAAAAGGGATCATATTAATCACTCCTCTACCTCCCTCCCTTATCCCATCCCTCTTCTCCCTCCATACCCCTTCCCCACCCTTCCTCTCTTTCTTTCTCTTGCTTTTCAACCTTCCTGCTCTGCTCGTCCTCAACCCAAACCCACCTGTTCAACCATCTCCTCTCCCTCCAATAGTTTCTCTTCCTCTTATGTTCTCTTCTTTCTCTTCCTCTTATGTTCTCTTCTTTCTCTTCCTCTTTTTTTCTCTTCTTTCTCTTCCTCTTACGTTCTCTTCTTTCTCTTCCTCTTCCTCTTACGTTCTCTTCTTTCTCTTCCTCTTACGTTCTCTTCTTTCTCTTCCTCTTACGTTCTCTTCTTTCTCTTCTCTAACGTCTCTTCTTTCTCTCCTCCATGCAATTCTTCTTTTATTCCTCCAACCCTCTTTCTCTCCAAGCTAGACATGCAGCCTTCCATTTCTTTTTCCCCCCAGAACTTTCTCTTCTCTCTCCAAATACTTCCCAACTCTTGACTTTGATCCCTTCTCCTACTCTGCCTATATGTCTCTCCTCCTCCTCCTCCTCCTCCCTTCATTCACACACCATAACTTACACTACATGTCATATAACTCTCTGAGGACACTTGCATAAACCATCAACTTCAGTACATAAAAAAAAATGGCCATGTATACTAAATCTTACCCAAATACCACTATAACATTTTCACACTCTCTCACCACATCATAATATATTGTTTTTGTCATGAATGAGCAGCCAAGTTGTTAATCTTACCTCATATATTTATAGGATGTATATTTCTCATTCATCTCATTTGTAGAGTTGTACATTTAACATTCAACCCCAAAATGTAGTTAGTTTCAAATGATGTTCATAAAATTAATTCTATCTTCATTAGGATGTTATTAAGTTTTATCATTCATGTTTCAAATGTAATATTAAAATGCACCATGTTGCTTGCTTCTTTCGTTTCCTCATATACAGACCGGATTTGAGTTACATTACAAACACCACGACATTTTTTTTTTTTTTAAGTAAGGGCACCAAGGATCTTCAAATGTATCGGAAAATGGGAAGTCGAGAGAGAGAGAGAGAGAGCGGAGAGGTTATCTTACCCGAGGCACCCACAGGCACCAGGGAGGTCTGCCGTCAATGCTCTGCTAAGATTTGTTGCAGAGAGAGAGGAGAGAGAGAGAGAGGAGAGACGAGAGAGAGAGAGAGAGAGAGAGAGAAGAGAGAGAGAGAGAGAGATGCTAAGAATTTGTTGCAGAGAGAGAGAGAGTGAGAGAGAGAGAGAGAGAGAGAGAGAGAGAGAGAGAGAGAGAGAAGAGAGAGAGAGAGAGAGAGAGAGAGAGAGAAAGAGAGAGAGAGAGAGATGCTAAGAATTGTTTGCAGAGAGAGAGAGAGAGAGAGAGAGAGAGAGAGAGAGAGAGAGAGAGAGAGAGAGAGAGAGAGAGATGCTAAGAATTTGTTGCAGAGAGAGAGAGAGAGAGAGAGAGAGAGAGAGAGAGAGAGAGAGAGGAGAGAGAGAGAGAGAGAGAGGAGAGAGTGAAATATGCTAAGAATTTTTTGGAGATAGAGCCAGTGTGAGATAATGAAATAGTCAGAGACGAGAGAGAATGATGAAGAGGACACTATGAGAGAGAGAGAGAGAGGAGAGAATGAGAGAGATGAGAGAGAAGAGAGAGAAGAGAGAGAGAGAGAGAGAGAGATTATGAAAAGGATCAGTGAGAGAGAGGATATGAAGGAAAGAGAAAGAGAAACAATAAGAGCTGCTATGCTATGTTAACATGAAATAGCAGCTGCCTTAGAGAGAGAGAGAGAGAGAGAGAGAGAGAGAGAGGTGAATGGTTTGTGATTACTGTTGTGACGTGTATGTGTTGTGTTTATGAGTAAGTATGTGGTTTTCTTTATATATACCCCTCTAACTCTCTCTCTCTCTCTCTCTCTCTCTCTCCCCACTCTCCCTCTCTTCCCCCCCCCCCTTCTCTCTCCCTTCCCCCTCTCTCCTCCCCCCGACTCTCCCCTCTCTTCCCCCCCCCCCTCTCTCTCTCTCGCTCTCTCCTCGTCAGCTGTAAAATTTTCCGCAGCCTAGGCAACCTTCTATTCCCCGGGCCACCACGCACGGAAATAGCAAGTGTCGCGCACAGGACCACCGATTTGAACCTAACCTGTATGTCCCTATAAGATGCAGTCAACTCGGATTAATTCATTCATACTATAATGCTAAGGACATGTTAGATTATACTTCATACTATATAATTTTTGGGATTCGTTAGATTTCTTCACACTATAATTTTTGGGACATGTCAAAAATTTTCACACTATCTATCCTTCATATTATAATTTTAGGGATTCGTTCGATTTCTTCACACTATCCTTCATACTAGAATGTTTTGGGACATGTCTAAATTCTTCACATTATCTATCCTTCATACTATTATCTCAAGGACACGTTACATAACTTCACACTATCCTTCATACTATAATAACAAGGACACTTTACATAGCTTCACACTAACCTTCATACTTTAATAACAAGGACACTTTAGATTACTTCACACCTTACTTCATACTATAATCTCAGTGAAATGTCAATAGAGTCTTTCTTACTGGGGGAGTGATCTCGTTTCATGGATTACATATAGATAGATAATAAAGGGCAAGGAATTATACATCGTTGGAGTGCTGTTGTTGCTTCCTCCACACTAGACCACAAAATTGACAACCTCTTAGCAAACAGAGGCAGTTTTCTGTTTCCTGGCAGAGTTTGAAAGAATTGATAACCTTCCCTTTCGCCCACACCATGTTATGACCTCCTTAAAAGTGGACATAAGCTGATAGGGAATTTTGTTAAGGTCTACCTATTATCACACACATCTTCTCTTCTGGGCAGTAATTGGTGTTTAATCCCATCAGCTAGACACTTGAAGGTTAATTTGTATCATTGTTGTGTGTGATGTGAGGGATGGGTTGTATTATTATTATTATTATTAATATTACTATTATTATTAAACTATGATATCGTCAGCACATAATTAATTCCACCTTTGGTTTGGGTTGATGGATGGGATGTATTATTAAACTTTCATATCGGTCACAAGAGAAAGTACACATGACTCAGCTCACAAAGTATAAAATATGAAATCAAATATTGTGTGTGAGAGAGAGAGAGAGAGAGAGAGAGAGAGAGAGAGAGAGAGAGAGAGAGAGAGAGAGGTTGCCAGAGGTATAAGACTCACGCTCCTCAAGAAGTGTTCACCGAGCAAATGGCCACCTCCTCCTTCTCTTCCCCACTCTTCCTCCTCCTCCTTCCCCTAACCTCCTACTCCTACACTCTCCTCCTCCTCCTCCTCCTCTTCGCAGTTGCCGGCTTCTAATTCAATCAGAGGCTTCAGAGGCCAATAATCGGAAGCCTTTGGATGCGCGTGTGTATGTGCTAACGTGTGGGAAGTGTCATTTTTATATGGCCAATAAAAAAATATATTCCAATTCGCCGTTGCATTTTATCGGCGTGAGGAGAAGAGTTGAGGGTGGTTGGTTGCGGGGTCCATTGATCTCGTAAGGGTTCACCGGGATACCAATAGATTGGCTCTGGATGTTCAGTAGGCCTACCACCCTGACTCAAGGCGCTTAATTTGCACGATTTTATGCCCATGAGAACACCAGGCTTGATTAGAGATGTGTCGGGGAAACCATGAATGCACCTAATGTAAATAAACGTGTATAGTGTGAGTCTTAATCTCCAACGATAACCCCTTTCACTTTCGCCTGGCGGTGTGGACGTTCGCTTTTAGTTAGTGTTCTGGCTACATCTGGCTGCCCACCTTAAAGCTGACGTCTGTACCCTTCCCGACGTCCACCCAGCCCACGCCAGCCACATCCATGCTTTCCGCAAAACCCACATATTGATAAAGTAATGCAGTTTAATTCCTAACTCCTTCCTACATGGCGAGGTATAATGGCGTCCGTAATTTGGATTCAGCGCTCCTCCCGCTTTCTTGCCGTGTGATGGTGACCCCCGCGACTCCTCTCCTCTCGTTGGTGTCGCCTCCTCCTGCTGGGTTGTACCCGGGCCTTGTCGGGTCTCTAACAGGATTATTCCCTCCGTGGAGGTCCATTCTAGCCCATGTTACCGCGACCAGGGCATAGAGACAACATAAGTGGTGGTGGCAGGCGTCCGTCCGCTGTTCTATATTCGTACACAAAATATCGCATCATCTGCCGACACAACTAGCGGCCGGTAGCTGATCTCGGGTTGTATCGGTCGGTTTGTCGCCACTCCGCTGATAAAGTGCAGGTCAAGGAAAGCAAGGAAGGAAGGAATCCTAATCCCTTTAGTTGGAGGCAGACCCAGACACGTCACAGGGTGAGTTTTGATTGAGCTATTTAATTCGACTAGATCATCCTTCAGATAACTGATGCTATGGTCACAAGGACGTCGCTTTTAGGGAAGGAGTTACTTTGGATACAGCAGACCCTCACTTCCATCGCATTGAGTCCCTTATGGCTGTTTGTCCTGGCGATTTTCCATAAGGTTTATAGGCAATATATAAATTCGATATTGCTTCCGCAGGTGTGGCGCTATTTATCTGCTGTTTATTTTTTCTATTTCATAATGTTACCGTATCGGATATATTACATGTTGCTTTGGGTGCTTTTGTAGTGTACGCAGTCCGTGTATTTTCTATGTAGGGGAAGGTATGGATGTGTAGTGTGAGTGTATCGTGTGGGGTGTGTAGTGTGAGTGTATCGTGTGGGTGTGTGTATTGTATTATTTTGATACACGGAGAATCGCGCTCATGCTATCCGCTTGGTAATGGTCGTGTATATACTGTGTGAGGTAAACGTAACAGTGAATGGTGTGGGTGAGGTCGGGTTTGTGTAGAATGAGTAGTGTGGGTGTGGATAGAGTCATATATATGTATCTATCTATAGGTGTGTGTGTGTGTGCATAGAGTGAGTGGTGAGTGCAGAAGGTGAGCGGTGATGGTGCAAGATGAGGTAGGTGGGCGGCGGTATAGGGAAAACAGACAAGCAGCACATGACCATATCCAACCTCTGCGAATTATCGATTTTTGGCACCAGTACTTCACCTCTCTCTGGCAATAGGGCGCCACGCCACACCAACTTACAGGCTCCACTCACTTATATTTCACTCCCCCGACCAAAATAGCCCAAGTGGTCGCGGAGATAAAAGCGAAATAAAGGAGTAAACACACACCTCTCCCTAGCTTGCTGCTCCTCCGCCCGCCAGATAGGCTTACAGTAAACTTGTTACATCGGTTGGTTTGCGTCACTTCAGTCTCTCCTTCCGACTTGAACAATGAGTGTGGTCTGGTCTGGTCTGGTCTGGTTGGGTGGCTTCCTTCTTTCCTTCCCAGTAAACATAAACTCTCATTCAAAAATCTATGGATCTGATGACAGTATAAAAGAAATGTATTTGTATAGTTTTTTTTATTTTTTTCGACGGCATCCATAATCCCACATCCTAAACTTGAGATACAGAAATTGTTGGGCTCTGGCTGTGTTGTTGCTTATTGTGTTTTCTTCTGGGTTCCTTCCTTCGGGGTCTGGGTTCGACTGCATCACTACCTCTCAAGCTAATTGGAGCCCCCAAATGTTTATGGTACTGCCCAGAATTGGTTTCCTTTACCCGAGCCTCCGCCGTTCTTCAGGAGCCAGCGCCGACCCCAAGTTTTCTCTCCCTCGTTGCGCCGCCGTTATTATTTTTTGATACATTTTTGGGTTATGGGAGGCTTTCATTTATCAGCCTTGGTTTGCCCAGAAAAAAAAAAAAAAAAAGTGCCAGGGGAAAATACCCGTCATGTGGAGCTGAGGGGAAAATGACATTTAATAAAAATATAAAGGATGGAGGGGTAGAATGCAGTTTAATTAAAAGGGCAATGCAGAACACTTCAAATTTAAGACGAATAAAAAAGCCTCATTCGGAAAATAAATACGGTTTTCCCTGAATCATCAGAAAAAAAAAAATCACACATGAAGTTTCTTAGTATCTTAGTATCCTTAAGAAAAAATACATTTCTCATATAATAATGTTTCATGCATTCTTATTGATTTATTAAATGTAGACACAGAGAGTAAGAGTTGTCTGTAAAGATTACTTCCTTCGTCTTCAGTTTATATAAGTCATAATGGCTCTATCTTTTATAAAAAAAAAAAAAAAAAAAAACATTTTGCTCACGTAAAATGCATCTGGTACCATATATAGTTGCATTGTTGAAAAATAGTTATACTTAATATATGTGAAATAGTAATGTTTATTAAGGGTTATATAGGGTGTAAATCCCTGATGTCTGGTACCGTATAGTGAGGCTAATAACAGGTAGGCTCTCAAGAATTATTTTAAATAGCTGTACAACGTTTTAATAATATAGTTCTTGGCTGCGAATACTGACTTTCCGTTTCTTTGTACTGAAATGTTTGTCATACTCCGCTGACAAAAATACTTTCCACCCTATGACATTCTCCCTTCAAAAATATTACAATCTTCCATCCTTCAAAACATCTGTGAAAATTTGTAATGTTATATTTCCCTATTCTTCCCTACACAACTTAAGCCTCTCCCTGGTACCTTGTATGTAAGAATTAAAACAGATTACCTTCGAATTTATGCAAGTGTGTGTGTGTGTGTGTGTGTGTGTGTGTGTGTGTGTGTGTGTGTGTGTGTGTGTGTGTGTGTGTGTGTGTGTGTGTGTGTGTGTGTGTGTGTGTGTGTGTGTGTCATTTACATAGCCAGTGTGTAGGTTAATTATAAGATATGTTAACATCCTGTGACATCTTAGTACAATATATGTTAGGAGTTTGGTGATGAATGTTGAAACTTGTTCACTTATGTCTGGGAATGTATGCCAAGATAAATACCATAACTTCCTCTCCTCAAAGAGTCGTGAATGTGGTCCGCTCTCGCACATAATATTATATACTTAGTCTACTGCCTGGTGTGTGAAGGGCATGGGCAGCCAACAGACATACAAAAAGAAGCACATAACAGTAAAGCTAATGAAGCAAAATCTTTTACAATCAACAAAGATTTTCCTTGTATGGAGTTCCTAGTCACATTCTCACATTGTGTGCTCCGTCACCTTGTACACCAAACAAAGATTTTCCTTGTATGGAGTTCCTTGTCACATTCTCACATTGTATCTTCACCTTTTACACCAAACAAAGATTTTCCTTGTATGGATTTCCTTGTCACATGCTCATATTGTGTCGTCATGTCACTGGTTAGGGTCGAGGTGGTGTCGTGTGTCGGGTTGTAATTGAGATGTGGTTCTCCTAGTGTTTGTATTTATCATCTCGGTAATGGCAGTGGTAGAAGGAGTAAAAGTGGCTGCCTGGCTTATTTAAAGGGCAGTATTATCGCACGGGTGTATTGTGGTTGTGCTCAAGAGAACTGCACTTTAAAGCTAAGGGACTGTGATATATATTCCATCGCACAACACCTATTTATACCCTTGTTTGTACATAAATTGAAGCACTCGGTGATTCTTATGCTTGTCATATTAAATATTTTTAACATCTTATTACCTAAGTTTCATACTATATTTTGCTATACTAGTAATTGGATTTTGAAATAATTGATTATCCATTTGCCTGGATCATAGGTATGGATAATACTTTTCTTCGTAATATTATCAATTACATTATGTTATTTATATAGCTTCTTCAATATTTTGTAAATGTTTGCCCTGCATTAATAGATATCAACAATATTAGTGGCAGAATGGATTAACTGTTGACAGAACAATAACTTGTTAACGATGAAGTGTTGCTATTTCACTTTGTACAAATTCCTCGGCGTTCTGAGAAATTCGTGCAGATGGTCTAGAAAAAGTAAGTAGTGGGAGGCACCACCACCACCAACACCACCACCAGTCCAGCCTCCTCACCCATCGATGGCTTGCCTGGGCCGGGAGGTATTACGTAACCTAACCGCAGTACCGTACATGAGTTCCCAATACCTCTGTGTTGTCACATACACCCGGGCTCGCTACTCTCAACAACAGTTTTGCAAGCGGTCAATGTGTATGATATAATAAAGTGGCCAAACTAAGTAGAACTCATTCAGCGATAATGTAAATAGCACTTGAGCCGATATGTAATTTCACGGGCCATAAAGTGTATCGTTGGGTTGTCAATAGGGTGTCTCTGCGTGTGGACATGTACCTTTCGTGTCTCAAACTGGGTGATTATTGTGAGTGGAAGTATTGTCGATATTATTTATGGGTCGACTTTTCTGGCAGTATGTTGATGCGAGTACCCTGTGGATTTTTTACATTTAGGACGATAGCTAAGTAAACATATGCTCATTTTAGTTGAGTTTGGTTTCAACACCTCCTCTGTTTGTTTGCCAGGAAGACCAAACGAAAAAAAAAAAAAAATTAGTATCCAATATGTACTTTATGTTCCACTTAACATTCCTTATCAGTCTCTCGCATGCACACTTTCTCCAACATACCGTCAGCAATTATTTAGAAGCAATATGTATTGTTGGATCGGTTGACGTATCGGGAGCTGAACCAACATTAGTGAGAAGTTTGTTTGGGAAGGACAGTACGTCTTAGTGAAGCAACACCACCATCTATCAGCTTCTTACCCTTTATTTTCGTAGCCTCGTCACTGGTCTTGCTCCTCCTGCTCCTCCTACATTATTTTGGTCATGTTACTAATTTTGCTGGAGTGTTCATTGATGCACCTGTCTTCTTTCCTGATCGATTAACTTGTATGTATAACTTGCCTGCTTAATGTCACCTCTAATCACTAACGTACCTACATTTACACATACATACATACATACATACATACATAGATACATACATACATTCATACCTACATACCAAGGTCACCACAATGGGAAGGGTATAGAGGACAGGTACCACTGGGCTTACGACACACTCAGTGGAGGGATTGTGGTGACACCTTTTCTTGTTTAGGTTCTGAGGATGAACATAGGCTTCAGATACCTGTTACCAAGGCTCGTTTTACTACCAGAGGATGAAAACTTATTATATGAGATATACAGTAGACAAACGAGTTATATTGTTTACCCACGGCATTAATAGTATATAAAGGAAAACACAAATATAAGAGTTCTGCCGTGACTAAATCTTGATGTATAAGCACCGAGACTGTGAATTATTTACAAAGTACAGCCTCTCGTGGACACGGTATGAATGATAGCTCTTCACTGGATACGAAAATAAGCAGTTTATGATTTTATAGATATACAAGTATAGTATTAATTTGAACAATGAACACGCTTTTGTGAATCCATTAAATATGATCATGTAAAAGCTTTCCACTATATTTTCCTGAAGCCATTTACGTCCAATGTAAAAAGTAAAATAATAAAAAGAAACGTCAATAATTAGTGGATACGGATTGATTTTACTACCAGGTGAGAATTAACCCAAGTAAAGTAATCGATAACCGGGAATATTTTCTACAGTAAATCAACTCACAAAGGTAGTGGCTCATCCCGTGACTGAAACCCATGTCTGTCACTCTATAACCTTCTGTTTCTCTACTATATGTAGTCTTTATTTACACAATTATGTACCATTCATCTATCTACTTATGCTTAACTACCCTGTCTGATCCATCACCCATTCCTACATGATCTTGTTTACTCCTACTCCTTCATCTTTCTAAACATCTATCTCTTTTTTACCTTTGTTTCTATATGTATAAATTCAAAATATAAAGAGATTTCCACATCATATCTAGCTACTCCACAAAGAAATGTTAACAGTTGGGATGAAACAGACAGGTGTGATATTGTAAGTGCCGTGCAGACTGCAGCTGTTTGTAGAGTTGATAGTTGTATTGAAATATTGATTGTTCTATGTATTCTGCATTGTGTTTATATAGATAATAGCTGAATGACACGTGTCGCGGAACAATTCTGTTTTTATGAATGATGGTGAAATATACTGTAGGTAGAGAGGGGGGGGGGTGAGTGCTCTTGGTATAAGTCTGCCCCTCAGATGAGTTATCACAGTGAGAGAGGCCAGCTGCCGTTCATGTCAATAAGCTTGGCCATATAAAGCCTTACCTGTAAACCTCCATTAATCATCTTGACATTCCTCGCTCCCAAAATATCTTTAAACCAGATAACACTTGCGAGAAAAGTTGTGAGTATTGTGAAAACCCCTGTATATGTTTGGGACACGCGTGATATTGGAATATTTGCCAAGTTGCTCCGTTGCTACAGTTTAAAAGAATATATCCTAACATTAATTTTCCCTAGAAAAAATAAAAATAAATAAATAATCATATACTATTGAATGTTTAAGAATTAAAATTATACACAAGGAACTTCACTTTTGTGCCACAAGTTTAGTTTGAAGAAGAGCAATACTTAATGTAAGAAATTACTGGTATTATTGTCAGTGATGAATAGTTGATAAGGGATGGGTGGTTCTTGTATCCTCATTATGTGTCCACGCCTAAGTGAACGTTCCTGTTCTCTGATATGTTTTCAATAAATGCCAAGGTCATACATTAAATCTCATACATTCGTTTGTTACCATGCAGCTTTTCTTTTACACACACACACACACACACACACACACACACACACACACACACACACACACACACACACACACACACACACACACAGCTATTTACTTACATTCATAGTCTCATAACAGTGTAACCAATTTCACCTACTGTATTCTGAGTATAATTATTTACACACTAAGGCACACAATAGTAATTATCCCTACCATCTACTGAACCTTTATTTCTGTACACTAGTTACTCCACAGAAGCTTACCATCCTCCTCCACTCCTATACTATTCTATATCTCCACTCTCCTTCACCACTACTCTCCTATATCTCCACTCTCCTCCAACACTAATCTCCTATATGTTCACTCTCCTTCAACACTACTCTCCTATATCTCCACTCTCCTCCAACACTACTCTCCTCCACCACTAATCTCCTATATATCCACTCTCCTCCACCACTACTCACCTACTGTATATCTCCACTCTCCTCCACCACTACTCTCCACCACAATTCTACCCTCCTTCTTCCAGCATCACTCATCATCACCACATTACCATCACTACACCACCAATATCAATACAGGGTCCAAAGGCAGTTTTAGAAGTAATGTGGTGGAGCTTGTTGACGTCACGGATCAATACGACACCTTATCTCTAACCACTCATTCTTTCCCCTTTCATATTCATCCATTTTATTATGTGTTTGGTCATCCTTTTTTTTTTTTTCCCCTTTCCTGTTTTGCCTTATAGCTTTCTCTTCTTGTTCTCTAGTTTTCTGTCTGTAGGCCTACACTTGATTTTTATGCACAGTATATTAATTTCAAAGTATTGCCAGGATTGTTGTTATTGTTGAATGCTTCTTATTTTCTTCCTGTCACTTCATACCTTACTCAGTCCCTCTTCAACCTTTACTGTAACCCCCCCCCCCTCTTTGCCTCATCTCCCTCCCCCTCCTCTCCTCATATCCCTCCCCTCTCCTGTCACACCATTCCCCACTCCTTCAGTCACCCCATAATCTGCCCCTCCTATCTAAACTCATATCCCTCCCCTCTCCCGTCACACCATTCCCCACTCCTTCAGTCACCCCATAATCTGCCCCTCCTATCTAAACTCATATCCCTCCCCTCTCCCGTCAACCCATCCCCACCCCTTCAGTCACCCCATACTCTACCCCTTCTCTTCCACCATATAAGTACCCTGGAATAGCTCATAACACTTCCCTTTATGACTCACTGACACACTTACTAAGAATGTCCCAAGTTGACAGTCGCAGTTATTAATGTATTTGGGTTTATATCTTTTTACTACTGGATTTGAAGGTCGGTTTTTGATGCTTTGAGGAGGAGAGGAAGGAAAGCTTGAGAGAAACAAACAAGAGGGAAAGATACAAGTAGCAGCAGAAGTAGTTGACAACGTTCTGAATGACCTCTATGGCCTAGAATCCCCTCCTCTCCTCTCCTCTCCTCCATCTGTCTGTCTGTCTGCGTCTCTATGGGTCTGTAGGTCGACACAGGGATTTACAGTCTCTTTTCCTTAGTGTTGAGACGGTGTGGTTGGTGAACGTTTTGGAGGAGTGGTGGTGCCTCGTGTCTCTCTCTCTCTCTCTCTCTCTCTCTCTCTCTCTCTCTCTCTCTCTCTCTCTCTCTCTCTCTCTCACACAACATATGCTAACTCGAGTAATTGTTGTTGTGTACATGGGTAGTTGGGTGCTTATGTTACCAATAATGTTTTTTGATAATTTGCAACGATTCCAAATGTTAGTTTTCAGTAGCCATTATTGCACATGTTATTTAGTTACACACACACACACACACACACACACACACACACACACACACACACACACACACACACACACACACACACACACACACATCTCAGGAGTATTATGAGCTTGTATGTACTGTACCTAGATCCGTGTTTGCATTCATTCGTCTTTGATTCGCTTATGGAAGGAATAAAAATAGTTATGACTGCTTTAAAATAACCGGATGCATTTTTTTATTTTCCTGGTTCGTTCGTACAGAAAAGACACTCAGAAAAAATAAGGACTGCATAATAACCCGACTTCCGCTTATTACAGTACTTTATGTCCAAATATTTTCACGATAATCTCCCTAAGCTATTTTACTCCATTATGATTCACTCTTTTAAGGAACCCTGTGATCATGTATGAGAATTGGTGGCTTCTGATTCCTCCTAACTATGCCACGAAACAAGCTCCTTCCATATGGGTGGTGTTTCGTGGCAACATTTGAAGGACTAAATATACCTCCAATATTCTGACGACATAACATGGTAAAATGGAGGACTAACGATTCATCCAAACTATGCCACGAAACAAAACCCCTGATAGTAAGTCATGAGGGGGTTTGCTTCTTGGTATAGTTTGGAGGAATCAGTAGCCCTTGAGAAAATACCAACAAGAAACTATTATCCATTTTATTCCCCCCGACAACTGCACAAACCACGTGAAGGACCTTGTGATTGTGTATGAAAATTGGAGGCTTCTGATTCCCCCTGACCATGCCACGAAACGAGCTCCTCCCTTATAAGTGGTGTTTCGTGGCAATATTCGAAGGACTCATTTATCTCCAATTTTCTGACTACATCACAGGGGGCATCTTAATGAAACTAATAATGCCCTTTGTAAGTGTCATGACGTTATTACCGTAATTCATAGTTTGTATAGAATATGAGAAAAGTTTGAGGGCATTAGACGAGACATAACATTCACTACCAGGGCCGCCTTTTAAAATGATATGATCTTGCTTATCGAGAATCATTCAGACCTCGCATCAATCAGATATCATAAATTTATTCAGTGTTAATAGAGCGAATTGATATGATGAATAGAGAGAATTATAAATGGTACTGAAACTTTATTATTTATATCGTTTTTTATACTCCTCTCTGCAAAGAATATATTATGGCATAGTATAGGTATAAGTATAAAGTATGTTTCTTTATTGGACTTACATTGTGTGTGAACAGTTCAATAGCATATAAATAACAAACATACATTGAATTATTAACACACCTGTTGAACATTAGGAGTATAGTTTGAAATACACCAGTACACATTAAAGGGAGGACATCTTTTTGGTAAACTGGAGTGCTTCTGATTCCTCCAAACTATGCCACGAAACAGATCCCTCTATTAATAACATTCAGGGGGTCTGTTTCCTGGCAAAGTTTGGAGGAATCAGTAGCACTTCAATTCACCATCATGAGTTCCTTCCTTTAACCTCACCTTCAAGTATACCAATAATACATGTTCAGTTGGTTACACAAAGTAGTACACAATAGCTGGCACGTTTGTATGGCATTATATCATCTAGCATTTTCCTCGGTTGTATTGAATGGGATGAAAACAAACACAGCGTTGCCACATCTCACGAAACACGCCATGAATTATACCACAGAAAGTGTTCGAACGTCAATATATAATAATTATATTACGATATAAGTTAAATATGATCATAAATAGTAATTGGGGACAGGATAAGTTAGCTAAATTAAAGGTAGATATATTTTTAGAAGTCTGGAGGAATAAGTTGCCTGTAAATCTGCCAGGGTTAATGATTCCTGCCAAGTAGTCGACAAAACAAATTCGCCTACTCTTGTATTAAAGTACTCTGTTTCCTATAGTGTAGTTTGGAGGCATCAGTAGTCTTCAAGTTCCACCACCACAAGAGATTTAATGGTATTGTAGTAGACCAATTCGTACCTACACGGGACACACCACAACACACCAACCCACAACAACACACAGAACACCACACCACAACACACCACACACCACAACACACCACACACCACACACCACAACACACTACACACCACAACACACCACACTACAACACAACACCATACACCACAACACACCACACAACACCACAACACAACAAAACACAGAACACAACACCACAACACACCACACACAACAACACACCACAACACACCACACACCACACCACACCACAACACCATACACCACAACACACCACACCACCTGCTTCCGTGACCACAGACTTACCTCACACACATTCCCTCCCTCCCTTCCTTCCTTCCTCCTTCTCCCTCCTGACGACTTACCTTACACACACTTCCTCCCTACCTCCCTCCTTCTCCTTCCTAACGACTTACCTTATACAAACTCCCTTCCTTCCTTCCTTCCTTTCTACTTCTCCCTACTGACGATTTACCTCACACACATTCTCTTTCTCCTACCCTCTTTCTCTCTCTCCTGACAACTTACCTCACACACACTTCCTCCCTACCTCCCTCCTTCTCCTTCCTGACGACTTACCTTACACACATTCCCTTCCTTCCTTCCTTTCTCCTTCTCCCTACTGACGACTTATCTCACACACATTCCCTTTCTCTTACCCTCTTTCTCCCTCCTGACGACTTACCTCACACACACTCCCTCCCTTCCTCCTCTTCCCTCCTGACGACTTCTGACGCAATGGTACAGGTTCTTCCCTCCTTCGCCACGGGACGCTCTGGACACGAGAACAATTGCTTCATTAGACAGGGGAGAATGTCGGCAGGGGAATGTGGGTTGGTGGTGAGAGAAAGTGAGTGAAGTGGGAAAAAAAAAAAAAAAAACGAAAGCGTGAGCAGGTCTATAAGCAGATGGAAAGACATAATAAGAGAATGACATAAATGATCATGTGTCGACTAATAGTTTCAGCCTAGAAGAAGCGTCCCTGTCCGATATATAGTTAAAATAACCATTCGTTCTATCAGTCGTCCAGGTTGATAATAGAAGTCTTTTATTTTGATATGCACAAATTAGCCTGTAAACCAACTTTACACATACTTAATTTAACAGTAATGGGTAACATTATATAGAAAATATGATAATAAATCACTCACTGACAGCAATTGTTACTACCTCTGCTCCAGAGATAATATATTGTAAAAACCAGCCTTACTATTTTTGTGTACGCCGTCCAAGTTTTATAATGTATAAATCGATACAATTAGAAAAGGTAGAAAACTATTTTTTTTATGCAGTTGATGCACTTAGATGGAGGAAATTTGTTGTGGGGGAACTGGATTCATCCAGACTATGCCAGGACACAGATTAGTAATGCCTGTACATATGAGTGGAGAGGGTCTGTTTTATTGCACAATTTGGAGACATCAGTAGCCCTCCCATTTGCCAACAACAAACGATCCCCTCAATAAACAGAGAGAGAGAGAGAGAGAGAGAGAGAGAGAGAGAGAGAGAGAGAGAGAGAGAGAGAGAGAGAGAGAGAGAGGCAAACAAGTTCGAGTGGCCCTTTAGGTAAACAAAGGGATCCTCGTCTCACACAATATTTATGATCCCAGATCTGGACAAGCATGCAGGGCTCCACGACCCCCTTACCGTCCCCCCCCCTCCCCGCCCATCGATGGTGTGTCATCATTCCTTTCCTCAGTATTCCACTAAATTCTTGTTATATCTCCCAGTCATTCCCTGCATTGCATTTCACTTTTATCACATCACTCATTTTTCCTCCCCAGTCAGATTATTGTCTACATTCCCTTCCTTAAAATCTCAATCTTCTGCAGTCACCCTCTCCCCTCCCTCCTTTTTATTCCCTATCTTATTCATTAAACCTTCCACCCTCCTTCCCTCCTTCCCTCCATCCCTGTGTGTGATTGAGTGTGTTCAGGCCGCGTCACATCTCCCCAAACCTTATATTGCTTGTGTTGGTCACTTGATTAATTGTTTGCTTGGTGGTAAAGTTTGTTGGTGTATGTGTGTCCTTTGATGTGATTAAGTCATTTTATGGTGAGATTTTAGTTATTATTAATTTCATTAATTTAATTTTCCAATGATACTAGGCTATAATTATACGTAATGAAATGCGCTATGTATGTATGTATGTATGTAGGTATGTATGCATTGGGTCCTTACATTGCCCACTTGCCTAAGGTCCCCGCCTTCTCTCGTGCCCCTGTCACATCCTTGGTAACTAAGGCCTGATAGCAGTCCAGCCAGAATTCATGGCATTTGTAATATTTCCCCTCTCTCTGGGCAGCCGGGGCCGTGGGAGTGGTCTGGCTGTGGTCGTTCCAGGGACCCGCCATTGTTTTTCCAGGGTCCAGACGGCATTGGATTCCACAGCGACGCGTAAATAGCTTAATTTTCGCCCGGTATCGAGGCACAGTTACGTCGATCACGGGGTGCAGCCTATAGTGCCGATATTATACGCGGGTGGGCGAGGGAGGGAAAGTGCCTCACGCGGGATAGTGAAAATGGGGGAAATTTTGGCCGAGAGGAAATGCTGCTTCCCTGACAACAATTCAAACCTACCAAATCATGGGATCGGCGACAGGAGCGGGGAATTTACGCGACCGCCGACTCGTCCGAATGGTCCTCACCGGCTTCGTAGGACGGCTTACTGGACACTCGAACACGGCCAGCGGGTCTCCGATGTACTTAACGGGATTTACGAACACTGGAAGCAAAATGGGTTGATGTGGTTAGCTGCCACGGCGAAGAAATGCACCACAATCACCATCACTTGTGGGTAGTCGTGTGGCCGGTGGGTCGGGGGACGGCTGGGAGAATTACAGCGCAATTATCCAAGCCAAGGTTCCCCCTGGGCCGCAACCTTCCTCAAACTGGCCGCCACCAAGTTTTTAGATCGCTTCCTCTCCCTTGTTTACTCTAATGTCACGTCTATGGCGGGGCTGTTAGAGGCCTTACGAATGAGAGAAAGAGAGAGAAAGAGATGTAGATGGAACGTGCTACACCCCCCTAGGCCTATCCTATATGGGTGCACTTACACACACACACACACACACACACACACACACACACACACACACACACACACACACATAACAACAAACCAGAGACAGAGGAAATTGATGAATGTTTATGTGCCTCAACTTTAACATCGTCCATGCAAACTCTCCTACACTCCTATAACTTTAGAGATACATATTATTTTCCACTCTAAATCCTTTTGTACTTTCTATATGTTCTTTTCTCGGTATTCAAATGTTTGTAAGATATTTATCAAAATCCAAATATGCTACTAAAGGATGTTGCCACACTTGAATATTTCTTAATTTTTATATGTTCAGAAAAGAAAGAAAAAAAAACAGAAAGAAAGAATATAAAAAGATGTACTGAAACACCAACAGCAAAAACTATAATGTATTGTTTAAATCTTTCATGATGTAGTTTTTCTTTATCTTCTTTGGAAAATTAAAGAGAAAACACAAGCCCCTCCAAAAAAATGAGTTGCCGACACTTGAGTCTATGTATGTATGTATGGTACAAAGGGAACAATTAGTAGTCTGGCCCCGGGTGTAAGTTACAGGAAATGGCCACCACGACACGAGACAAGTTGCAGAAAAACTCGTGCCATTTTCTGTGTGTGTGTGTGTGTGTGTGTGTGTGTGTGTGTGTGTGTTGTTTGAAATTATACTTCTAAGTTCTAGGGATGCTTGCTAACAGTGAACTACATGATGGTTTGGCTAATTAAACTGTGAAGGAAAGGATTTTAAACTAAGGCAAGCATATTGAAAAGGAACTGCAAACCTTGTGGATGTATATGGAGGATAAATATTAAGTTTGTTGTCATATTCATTTCCCTTCTGACCTAAAGTTTGTTATACTTCGCTTTTTACCTTTGATACTTTATGATACAATTTTAGGACCCTGTGATCGTGTTTGAATATGGAAGGCTTCTGATTCCTCCTGACTATACCACGAAACATGCTCCTTCCCATAGGTGGTGTTTCGGGGCAATTTTTGAAGGACTCGTGTACCTCCAATCTTTTTACAACATCACAGGGTCCCTTCAGCAAACCATCCTGAAGTTCAAATACACCACCAGTGCTTCTAACTCTCTCCCCATTCACCCATTTTTTGTTTACATTCTTCTTCATCTTATCTTCGTCCTTCCCCCGGTTCAACATCATCATCATCATCGTCACCCTCATCTTTCTCACGTCTTTCCCATGTACCCAACCATGATTCGTCCCTCCCTCCCCTCCCAACCTTTCTCCATAATAACCCTCCCATTTGCTCTCTCTCTCTCTCTCTCTCTCTCTCTCTCTCTCTCTCTCTCTCTCTCTCTCTCTCTCTCTCAGTCAGTATGATGATGGTGATGGTAGTGGTCAAAGCGTGTGTGTGTGTGTGTGTGTGTGTGTGTGTGTTTACAGAGTTGCATGTTTGGTACAGCTGATCACATATGCAAATGGTGATATATTTTTCACTTCTCAGGCAAACCCGACTCTTTAATGAGGATTTATTACCCATTTTGCCACTTAGAATTTTATCATATTTGTCAGATATTATATTTATGCACAATGTAGCTATTCAGTGCTACAAGGTAGAGAGTGTTTGTGCCAAGGTTAAAAGTCTGTCTGATTTTGGAGTTTTGTATCGTCATCATTACTCTTTTTCTGAGGTGAGTGAAGGAGCTCGTAAATGTTAATGTTTGTCGATTTTCATTAAACCAATAGTTACTAATTGAATATTTTGAAGAAACTCAGTGTATTTGTAGCAACAATTATTCTAATTCTGTCTATAAATTTTGTGCCAAATTGGATGATTATTAACCAAGAATAAAACTTCCTATACTTATATCACAATTTCCAGGCTTTCTCTCTCATTATTTCGATTCGAAATTGTACAACCCTCTTCAAGGCTAATTTGGCTACAAAAACACTACCGGGTTTCGCCAATATCCTCGGTACTTGAGAATGTATTATCATGTCAATTTAGAACTAGAGTAATTTAATCTACACTGATGTTCAATTTATTAATTTGGTGGTGATAAGGTGGAGATAAGTCTATGCAAATAAAAATATCTCAGCAAAGTACTTCTACACACTCCAAGGATGCATTATTATGACAACATTAGATCTACTCGCAACTATCACTATTCTTTCAAACTTATAAGTTGAGAAATTGGTGTAACTTTGGAATAAATATTTAGAGTAACAATAAGTTAAATAATGAGTTTGCTTTTCATATATCATATCGCATCTGCATCCCCATTAAATTTCAATTTTATCCACAAGAGTTCAAATCAGGAAATCCTTTCACCTTCTCTCAAGCCTTTATTATTAAAACTTCTCCTCTTCTTTTTTTTTTTTTGCGCAGAAGGGATCGAGAGCATAGGTTACATGGGCAGCCCGTCTTTGAGCTATCTTCAAAAATTCCCTCAATGCGGTAAAGTATTATCAGTAATAATACTGTATATACTTAAAAGATAGTTAACACGAAATAACAGTGCAACGTCAATAACACGAGCTTCTAATGATATAAAGTGTATCCATCCTAATGCCATACTAACATTGAAGGGATGCCAACCTGAGACACCAGAACCACCTCCTCCTGCCACTTGAGGTTTCGAGTTCCAATGCTAACGAGACTTACTGAATAATAATCATGACTCTGCTGCAAAGGGTAAAAAAAAAAAAAAAAAAAAAAAAAAAAAAGCCTAATCAACTAAATTTACATGGTGTGTTTGTTGGTATAATTTGGAAGAGGAAATAATTAGATCAAATAAGCCACACTATAAAACCCTTTAGAGAGCTATGATAATGTTGACAAATGTGAGGCTACTGAGTTCTCCTAACAGTGCCACGAAACAGACTCCCTCAGTGTAGATGTTGTAGTCTTGACACCGTTTGGAGGAATCGGTAATCCTATCATATTATCACTCTTTAATATCTTCCTTATCTTGCCTTTCCCTAACTACCGGGAAACACGAAACGTTCTGACAACAACTGGAATCCTTCTCCTAACACTGTCTCGGATCCCTGTGTATTATTTCTTTCTAACATGAAGTAAAAATATCCTCGCCAGAATTATATGAATGGGTTTTGTGTTTCCTAACTGCTTTGCTCCTTGGGTTTGTTAATTAATCTAGCTTCAATAAAGGTGAGTTTTCCTTGTTTATTTTACATTCGTCTTTGCCGTCTATATGTAGACATTTATATAAAGACTGTGAATGAGTGCATAAAACTCCATCGCGTTCCACTGACCATAAAAAAAAAAAAAAAAAAAAAAAAAAAAAAATTGATCCATCGTATGTATTTATAGAAGTATAAACACTATTTTCTTTTTAACGTTATCACCACATATGTGTATCAATAATTACGTAGCGAATAAATGTGACTACGGCCACTAGATCGTCGAAGGTGTGAGAGAGACCAAGAGCGGAAATAACAACACCACCACCAACCCACCAACCAACCAACCAACCAAGCAATACATCCCACCCACCCCTCCAACCCCCCACACCTCCCCGGCCCAATAAGTAAGAGCTCAGTGGGGTGAGGCTAGGAAACCCACTTATATCTCCACGTAATTCACAATAAATGTTTAGGGATCCGACGGCAGACCCCACCACAAACAAATGAGCATCAAGTGGCCACGCAGCTGGGTAAAGGAGGGGGAGGCCGAGTTCCTAATGGAGAAGCCTAATTCCATATGGCTTTATTGCGTTAAAAGTTTAATGGAGAGAGAGAGAGAGAGAGAGAGAGAGAGAGAGAGAGAGAGAGAGAGAGAGAGAGAGAGAGAGAGAAAGAGAAAGGAGGGGATAAGAGAGAGAGGTACGAGAGAGTGAGAGAAAGAGAAAGGGAGGGGATAAGAGAGAGAGGTACGAGAGAGTGAGAGAAAGAGAAAGGGAGGGGATAAGGGAGGAAGGGTGTGAGAGAGAGAGAGAGAGAGAGAGAGAGAGAGAAATTAGGGAAGGAGATGTATGGTGAGAGTCAGATAGAGAACCATGGAACCTAATTGTGGAGAGACTGGTGTGAAAGTGGCCTGCATGGGGGAGGAAGAGGCACTTATTAGAGGCGAGCAGAAAAATGGTGGTTTGGAATGAGATATAGATTGAAGGGAAGAACGGATGCACAAATGAGAGGAGAGACAGACAAGTTGCTAGGATAGAACTGTATATAAGAAAGGGAACAGGTAGAAGAAGAAGAGTGAGGAAAGGAGACTAGGGTAGATGGAAGTAGTTTTGTTGCTAGGATAGAACTGTATATAAGAAAGGAAAAGGTAGAAGAAGAAGAGTGGGGAAAGGAGACTAAGGTAGATGGAAGTAGTTTTGTTGCTAGGATAGAACTATACATAAGAAAGGGAAAAGGTAGAAGAAGAAGAGTGAGGAAAGGAGACTAAGGTAGATGGAAATAGTTTTGTTGCTAGGATAGAGCTGTATACAAGAAAGGGAAAAGGTAGAAGAAGAGTGAGGAAAGAAGACAAGGTAGATGGAAGTAGTTTTGTTGCTAGGATAGAACTATACATAAGAAAGGGAAAAGGTAGAAGAAGAGTGAGGAAAGGAGACTAAGGTAGATGGAAGTAGTTTTGTTTGTTTAATTAATCATAAACGAGATAAGCATTTCGTTCAGTCAACATCAATAATGTACACTGTATATACACAAAAAAATGAATATTCCTTTGTATTAGGCATGAGTGTTGTTGGGAATGGAAGGATTTACACACTCATATCCACAATTATCTCTTTCCGTCTCTTTTCTCCTTCCCTCCTCTCTTATTTCATTCGTTTATTCGTTCTTCTTTTCCAATCCCTGTACCTCACCTACACTGTATTCTTTTGTCTGTTCTTTCTCCCTATAAATTTACCTCCGTTCTCTCCTCCCTATTCTTCTCCCTTTACCTTCAAAGTTCTCATGCCTCCTCTCCCTTCTTCATCTCCCTTTCTTCCTTTTCCTTCTATATTTTCCTCCTAAACCTTCCCATATCTCCATTACCTGTTCTCCTTACCTCGTTCTTCCTTCTCTTTCCTCTATCGTTTCTCCCTTTCCTATGTTACTCTGTTTTATATGTCTCTTTCTTACTTTCTTTCATATTATAGTAATTTCCTTCATATTCCCCATTTCTCCTTCTCTCTTCTTTCTTTTCTTTACCGTCCTCCATCTCCCTCCTTCATTTTCCTCCATCTCTCCATTCCTTTATCTCCCTCCTTCCTTTCCTCCATCTCTCCCTTCCTCCAGCTTTTTCCTCCATTCCTCCCTCCCCCTGTGGCCTGCAATGCGATGCGAGGGGGGAGGGGGGGGGGTTGGTTCTCTGCGGAGGTAATTAAGAGGAGAGTGGTGCCTATCCCTTCCGCCCCCCCCCCCAATTTCTCTTTCTCTCTCCATTTCTATCTTTATCTCCATCTTTCTCTCCATCTCTAATATCCTTCTCTCCATCTCTCTCTCCCTATCTTCCTTTCTATCTATCTATCTATCTATCTATTTTTCTTTCCACATAATGTATTTGCTTGTTTGGGTTTGTGTATATCTAATTCTCTCTCTCTCTCTCTCTCTCTCTCTCTCTCTCTCTCTCTCTCTCTCTCTCTCTACACACACATATACACACACACTGCCGTCCCCTCTCGTTCTCACTCGCTGACCATTCTCTTTCTCCTATTACCGCCCCCTTCCCCTTCC
>JAWQEG010003954.1:10000-79116 GCA_033782935.1 Petrolisthes cinctipes | reverse complement strand
AACGTTTCCTGTAGTGTTGTTCAGTTTTAGAGAAAACGCAAGCTTTGTAAGTGAAACTTACATACTCGTTTGGAAGATATTTGAGGCCCCGCTCCACCAGCAGATGACGCTCCGCAGGGCCTCCCTCAATATTATTAAACACTATAATCGGTAAAAGTAGAGAAGTACTGTGTTCACTATATTGTATATTTTAGTATCATTACCCACTATTTTGGACCATTCTGAGACACTTTTCATCTATAGTGTTTCTCTCGGAGATGCCCCGTTTTCGAGATATGCCTCGTTTTACAAACATTTAGAAATTAGTCTGACCTAACCTGACCTGACCTAACCTAACCTAGACCACAGCAGACTACCGGGACCTAACCTGAGCAAACTACCGGTATATAACCAGTGTAAACTATCATAAAGTGACTGGGCAAATTCCCGGGACCTAGCCGGATGTGGTAACACTGCGTGGCCCTAGCTAAGAACGGCTGAGTACTTCTCTAATAATACCCTATAATACCCTATAGCCATTCTCTTCTGCAAGACAGGTGAAAATTTATTTCATAAGCCAATACTGTAGCACGGAATGAGGCACTTTTCGTAGCAGAACATTGTTGATGTTAAGAAGTTCTTTGGAGATGATAAACGGGGAGGGAGTTGTAAATGTGAGTACAGATCATATTTGTTTCTTATCACGTAGCATAAGTCTACACAATTTTCTTCTGATGTGTTATACCGTATTTATGCAATGAAAATGTAGCCACTTTATTAGCTGATTTCTACTGAAAGTTAGAGAGTTTTTAGCTAGTTCGTGCAGCACATTTAGCTATAATAGAACACAGACAGTTGGCAACACTGCATCTGTGACGTCACACTCCCTCGGCGGTTACCTTTCAAACCATAATTCCAGTACCATTACTTCAAACACTTTCATCTCGTTATTTGACGGTTTGTGACATATACACACCTCCTGGCCTGGTGTTACGGGTGAGTACATGTCCTCTTGTGTCTGGTAATGGCAATAAACACAACAATTAAGGGACTAGGAGTGGACTATAACGTGGACTTTGATTTGTTATGGTAGGGTGGTATTCAAGAACATCTGTGGTGTATACGATGGTGTGGTACTGTTAGAATGGCTCCATAGACAAACCACAGCCATCGTATACACCACAAATGTTCTTGAATATGGCCTTTTAAAGTTCCACTAAAAGTTTTCAAACCCAGCTGATCATCGGTAAAGAATAAATAATAAGAATATCTAATAAATGAATAATAACATGGTCACTTTTATTCAATATCAGGTCAGCTTAAATTTGCTTAAAGATAACACCAAAAGGTACTGTAGAGTTAAATATGTGTGTGTGTTAATTTGCAACATCATCATGTAAGCTTAATTATTAAAGACAACATCAAGAACCCTAGTTAAATATATGTGTATGTGTGTGTTAATTTGGTATTTATTGAAAGAATAACCGTTTTGTAGCAGTGTTGCCAGATCTGGCTAGGTCCCAGTATTTTGCCCCGGTCATTTTCTGTACTTTACCACGGTTATTTCCCGGTAGTCTGATGCGGTCTAGGTTAGGTTAGGTAAGGCCAGGCTAATTTCAAAATGCCCCAATTGGAAATGGGACATTTGCGGAGGAAATGCCATAGAAGAAAATAGTCTTAGAATGGTTTAAATAAGTGGGTAATGAATGTAGAAAAACCCAATAATGGTAATTCTTTCAATATTTACTGTTAATTATGTGAACTAATTCATTAGATTTACAGTGTAGGTGACATACATGCAACGCAAAGTTTTTATAGACTGAAATTTGGGCTTCATTAGACCCTTGATATAGTTAACTCTGATAAATTAATAAATATGTGTATCTACCACTTTATTTTTACACTCGGCCAGACACATAGAGATTTATTCCACGCGTTAATATGTGTAACTTGTATCTTTATGTGGATAGATAAGCCTGTGTACTTTTTACTGCTTTATCTAGTTGATACGATTCTTTTATTTATATTTATTCCAAATATAAATATGTGTTAATATGGATAGATAAACCTGTGTACTGTTTACTGCTTTACCTAATACGGTATTATTATATATACTTATTCCAAACGTTAATGTATTTTTTGTATAGAAATATAAGTCTGTACTTTTTACTGTGTTACTAATACGGTACCTTTTAGATTTATTCCAAATATTAATGTGCGTTTATATGGATAGATAAGTCTGTGTACTGTTGCCTAATATGGTACCTTTTTCTTTCCAGATCACTAAGATGGCCGAGAATGTGGAACCAAGATTGCAGGGCTCCTCAAATATGTCAGTAGCTCAGGACTTGCCCTCCAAGGCTGTGTTGAGTAACAATTCATTTTCAAGAATACGTTCTCCTCTAAAGGATATTGCCAACAGCCCTTCTGAAACCAATGTTACTCTGAAAAATACAAAGGTAATACTGTATATACACACCTTGGTGTATGGTTGTTTCTTATTAAGCTATAATGTGGAGTTAAGAGCTTGAAATGTAGGCTAATGTTTGTAATGAATCTGTATACAAAAATGTCTGGTCCTAATGAGAAATAGATACTGGTATTGGTAGTTAAAGACAGTACAGTATGATTTGTGGAAGCATAGCCTTTGCAACAACAACTGGTTAGAGTTCTGTGTACATCTTGTCTTTTTTGCCGGTACTGGACATTCTTTTCCTTTCTCTTTTACTCCAGAATCTGTTAATTCCCTATTTTAGTGCTGGCAAAAGATGGTCTTGTAATTATTTCTTTGTCTTTATAATACAGTTACTATAATGCTGAGATCTTGCATTTATTAAAAGAATGGATTGTCGGCAAACTCGTTCATGATTGTACACGATTTAACTTATTAGTCTAGTACAATACAGTACTATACTGTCCTTTGCATTATAGGACACTTTGGTTTTATACGTTTAAACTAGAGTTAACTACTCACCTGGTAGGGCTGCCAATCGGTAGCGCATGACACACCACAGATCAAGCAGTCCAGATTGCAAAAATGACACGCCAGTCAGATAAAACAATAGAGCTGATGTTCATAGTAATTTAACTTTGGGTGACTGGTTGAATGTGTCTGACACTTTACTTGTAGGGGTAGTTATACAAAATTTGAGATGTTGTTTAGAATGGAGGGAGAGGGAGGGGGAGCTTATGGGCTAAGAAGTGTGTTGTAGAGGTGCTGTGTTACTTTATATTTGAACTGGTTCAGAGAGGTTGATTCAACTACTTCGGCAGGGAGGGAGTTCCACTGACGGATTATACGACAAGAAAAGAATCTTTTTCTTGCTTCCGTTGTAGAGTGGGGGATGAAAATCTTAAATCTGTGACCTCGTTCCTTGGTGAGCAGACATGGTGAAGAGAGCTTGTGATTTGATGGGTGAGAGATCATGGAAGATCTTGTAACACTGGATTAGGCCAGGTCTCAGAAGTCTCCCTTTTATTGAAAATAGGTTAGGAGGTCAATGTACTTTTTTTATAATTTAGTCTCAAAAATACATCTATTTTTCATTTTGCAGATCAGTACAAATCCACTTGGGTTTGAGGCAATTAAGCAGCTGGATGAAGAGGAGGGATGGCGGGACCGTGCTGAGGTAGTGACCCATCTTGACCATGTTGCATACCAGACTTTTGCCAAGGAGGTGATAGAAGAGGTTGTCAACAAGGCTGTGACTTTCAGAAGGTTTGTACCATAGTAACCCTTTGTTGTTGTGGGAGGTAGCTTATTTATTTAGAATCGTGCTGCTCATAGGCGTACATTAGCCCAGTATCCCTTCTCGGTCAAGATATTCTTATTCCCTGAATTAAAGTATTAACTTTTCACAAAACCTGTGTAATAGGTATACTCTGACTGTACAGTATATCTAGTTTCATGGAATTGTATCTAAAAGCCTGTAACAAGTAACAGAAAGTATAAATGTTTAAGCATAGTATAATACAGTATATAGTTAAGCTCCCAGTTGTGTATCAAGCATAGTATATTATTCACTGATTATTTACAGTCCTCAGAAGATAAGTTGTCATAGAATAGTTATGGTACCGTATGTACTGTACTTTAATTTTAGTGTAACTGTTGCTATTTGCAGAACGGATGATGGTCTCAACAAGCCTTTGGACAGAGATACTGCTAAGGATCAGGGAGTGACTGAACCAACTCATGGAGGTTCAGGTGATATATACAGTTTTGTTTGTAAAATTTTCTGGGAGCCACAGATATAAAATTTAAAATGATGATGTTTGTAATGTATTAGGCCAGCGATGCACAACTGAACATAAAGAAGCTTATCTATGAATCGGTGTCAAAATTCTCA
This sequence comes from Petrolisthes cinctipes, assembly GCA_033782935.1. NCBI lineage: Eukaryota > Metazoa > Arthropoda > Malacostraca > Decapoda > Porcellanidae > Petrolisthes > Petrolisthes cinctipes. The sequence goes on along the minus strand of JAWQEG010003954.1, from coordinate 74,791 downwards.
TTTAGAAGACTGTCATGTATGTAATCATAGTTTTGTAATGTAATGTATTACCGGTCAGTTATTAAGTACTATATTTTTACCTTTAAGCACCTAAAATTTCTACATTTTTGCTTAACATAAATCTTGCGGCCCTCAGTGAGTTTTAAGTTTGATCATGTGGCCCGAGGAGCCCAAAAGGTTGTGCATCCCTGTATTAGGCTATCTCTGGCAGAACATTTAAATTTATTTCATAATATTTCTCTTAGAAAAATTATTAATGTTTTGAGTAATCCCTATTCTAATGAATAGCATGTATTAATAGTGCTGTCTACTCACAGTACTTCATAAAAGATACTTAAGAGTTGGATGTGAAGAAGTTAAACAGAAAGTACTGATAGATGAGGAGTGAGAGAGGAAGTCCTGTCTGAAGTAGAGAATATAAGGGACTGTTATCGAAGGAGTTGATTATTATGGTGATAAATGGACCAATAATGTTCTGTGGGATAATTGACCCTTACCCATGCGAACATGGGTAAGGGTCATTAAAGAGAATGTGCAAGCACACAAAATACAGATTTCAGTTCAGGTACAACATTTATTATAATTTTTACAAATCTCTTCATACAATATCAGAATAAAATGGCAAAATTGCCTGGTACCCATTCCCTGCGCATGAGGCTCTATCAGGCCTCTTCATGCAATCACATCATAGCCATACCTGGTTTAATAGTAGTTAGATATTTCTCAACTGATTCATGAATCATTTCCTACAGATGATGCACAGGAATGGAAGAAGAAATGCCTTTACAAAGAAATTAACCCAGAAACAGATAATTTAGCACCAGAGGACACAAACAATCTCTCTGATGGATTACTGCTCCAAGAAACATCACAGACAAATGTGCCAGGCATTGAATCCTTGACAGATGAACTAGCAGATGAAGTTATTAATTCAGCAAATCCTTCATCATCTGAAGTGGAGAATAAGCACAGTACAACACAACAAGAAAACTTAGTATCAAAAGAACCAGAACAAGATGAGAATAATACCACAATGCAAGAGGAATTTTTTGATAGTGTAGAAGATGTAGAGGAAATGCCAGTCCCTAGTAAAGGATACAATCTTGACTTTTTAAAAGCTTTAGATGAAAATAACATTGATCCTTTCAAAACCAAATCCAGTGTGATGAACTCTCCTGATAGAAAGGAGATTGAGAATGATATAGGAAATGAGATGGTAATAGAAGCAGTTGTTAAGACTAACAGCTCTCACCTTGTTCAAGAACCTGAATGCACAAATAACAAAGAGTCTGACACAATCAAGACAACAGAGGTTGTTGTGGTTATTCCTGGTGAAAAAGAGGAAATGTTAGTCAAAGATGATGTAGAGATTATGAAGAAAACTCCTCAGAAAGAAATTAAACAGAAGGCAGAGGATTCAACTCCAGAGGACACCAAAGATGATGTACCTGCTGCCAAAGACTACAATTTGGATATCCTAAGTAAATTAGATGATCCAGACTTTGACCCATTTAAAACAAAAACCACTGTTACTAATTCTCCTGATCATAAAGATAAAGTTGAAGTGAAAAGTGAAGATGATAAAACAATGTTACAAGAGAGAGACTCATTGAAAGCTGAAGGGCTAAGCCCACTTCCTAAGCCAGAAGTTATACTTCAGTTGCCAACTGAGGCCATTCCTTCTCCCAAGCCCTCCCTTATGCTTAAGTTGGATGATACATTTACTACAAATGAAGCTGAAAAATCTTGTAAGTATAGAACTTATCACATTTGTATTTAGCATTGCATGATTGAATTTCCTGTACTGGGTATATACCACTTTGAAGAGTTAGTCTGTTTTTTTATGAGTATCTAATTACTGTTAAATGATATAATAAATATTAGAGTATACCGGTAACATTATATGCTTGCATATACAAAAGGTATCTAAGGACATTGCTCTTAATCATTTATTTTATTTCGTGTTTGGCTATGCTTCCAAAGTCAATTATTTGGTTTTACACATAGATTTCTGACATTGTAAACTAATTATATTAACATTAATTAGTGATAATCTATAACATTAGTGTACAAAATTTCTGTTTTCTCTATCAATCTCAGGAATCATGTCATGACAAAACTTTTATCTGCTCTAAAGTTAACCCTTCTCTTTCAGTTGGATTGTCACTTCAAGAAGGATTGCATAAGGATGACTCTGGTGTTGGATCCTGGACTGAGAGAACAATAACTGAAGATGCTGATGATTCTACGTGTCCTCCAAGGTCTGAAGTGGAAGTATGCAAACTCAGTATAACCCAACCAGGGGACATAGCATCAGAAAAATTAGTACAGTATGTAAACAAAGAGAAAACTTTTGATACACCAGAAGAATTTTTTGATAGCATGGAAGATGTAGAGGAAATGCCAGTCCCTAGTAAAGGATACAATCTTGACTTTTTAGAAGCTTTAGATGAAAGTGCCATTGAACCTTTCAAAACCAAATCCAGTGTTATGAACTCTCCTGATAGAAAGGAGACTGGGAATATGGGAAATGAGACAGTAATTGAAGCAGTTGTTCAGACTGACAGCTCTCAACTTATTGCTCAAGAACCTGAATGCACATATAACAAAAAGTCTGACACAGTCATGACAACAGAGGTTGCTGTGGTTAATGTTAGTGATAAAAAGGAAACATTAGTCAAAGATGATACAGAGACTTTGAACACAGATATGAAGAAAACTCCCCAGAATGAAATTAAGCAAAGGGCAGAGGATTCAACACCGGAGGACACCAAAGAAGATGAAGTACCTGCTGCCAAAGGCTACAGTTTGGACTTTCTGAGTAAATTAGATGACCCATTTAAAATAACATCCACAGTTGCTAACTCTCCTGATCACAAAGATAAAGCTAGAGAAAATAGTGAAGTTCATAAAACTGTGTTCAAAGATGGAGACTCATTGAATGACATTGATTCTTTGGCAGACAGAACATTGACTGAAGTTGACTCAGCAACTCCACCTGAGTCAAAAGGTGTGAAGCAGCATCTGGCAAAACAACTAGGAGATTTACCTTCAGAAGAACCAGTGCAAGTTGTAAGGGAGGAAAAAACGTCCGATGCTTTAGAAAGTATCTCGGTTTCTAGTAAGGGATACAATTTTGACCATTTGGATGAAATAGATATTGATCCTTTCAAAACCAAGTCCACTGTTATGAACTCTCCTGACAAAAAGGAATATTATAATAAATCAGAAAAGAAAAAAGATGCTGATATCCCGAGTGCTCAGTCTCAGGTTGGTGAAAAAGAACAATGTTTGGGAATTTACAAAGAGCCTAACAAAATAAAGACAGAAGAGGATTCTGCAGGGATCTCTAATGATAAAACTATACATTCAGTAAGAGAGAATGAAAAACTTGAGACGTGTGAAGAAAATAATGTAGAAATTATGGACCCTCCACAAGCTGATGTCTTTAGTCCATTCTCCAAGCCAAAAGCATGTTCGCCAATTGTTCATGATGTGTTCAGTCCTGTTTCCATGACTTCTAGAGTTCAGCCTCAGGATGATGAATTTAAAACTGCTACAGAATGTAAGTAGCTTTCTATTATCTTTTATTGTATGGCTTTGTTTTGTAATACATTGCATTTCTTGTGTAACACTTTCGTTATGTCTGTTAGGAGTATCAAGTCGAGTTGTATCTCGACTGAAGAATACCTTGTTTCACAATCATATAATGTCCTTTAATTAAAGGTCTTCATTCTCACCCACATCCTATTGTTTTAGATGACATAGTGCTGCATAGTCAGAATTTCTTCAATCCAGGTACTATGACTGTAGAAACAAAGGTCACATTGAGGTAAACAACTTTATTTCCCTAATTTACCATCTAGACCTAAGGGATGCAAGAACATTTACAGTTATGCAGCTTCTGGTACTCATGGGGCTTGAGCCAATGCACAAAGCCCAAACACCACCTGGCCCATACAGGGAATCTTAATTCTGAACATGAGGAATCATGATATTGTGTATGCATTTATAATTTATTTAAGCTTGTTTCTAGTTTTCAGCAACATGGAGGACATCGAATTTCTTAGCCAGCATGGAACTGAAGGGGATAAGGTGAACCTCGCACGTAACTCCCTGTACGTGAAGTTTGACCCTCTGGTGGGTGGTCGTCCTTCTATGGCACCTTATATAGCACAACAGGTTATTAGGTAAGTAGCCATATGATTTCATTACATATAGTAAAGAAATAACAAGAGCATAGTGAAATGTAATAATGGCCCATGTTTTTCAAATGCTTTATGAAATTGTGGATTACAGTATTTATATATTTTTTATGTATTTTATAACTAGAATCAAGTAACTCCTTGTCATAATATTTAAATGGAATAAATCTGAAGTTTAATAATAAAGGAACTAATGACCATGATCAGTGCTTTTCACGTTACAAATACTGCAGAATCTACATCCTCTGAACAAACCTCAATATGGATGTGGAATTAATTTTGCTGCTATCTACTTTATACAGTATGGTACGGCTTACTCTACAGAAAAACAACTGTCAGTATTTATTTACTTTCACATATATTACCTTTGGCGTAGGAAAGTGGCGTTCCCATCACCCACCATTCTTTCAATGGTGCAGGCAGCCTTGTATCCCCTACGATACAGGGGAGAAGTGAGGGTTGGGGACCCCTCTCTAACAATGACCCCACCAAAAGCCCAATTAGCCTCGGAGCTGGACCCCTTGCCTATCAGGGGTCCTGCACTGGAGCTAGAGCCTCTACTTCTTGTAAAAAGGGAAATGGGGTATTGATGATGCTATATCTGAGTGGGTATTACTATGTCGTTATCATAGAGAATATATTCAATTATTCTGAAATTTTTTTAACTTTCCTCGAATTGATATTGGAAGTTTACAAACATCAGTATGTTGCATCTTCTTAGCTGGTGCTTGACTCTCCAGTTAGTAGTGAGTACTGACCAATCGTGGCTATGCTATGGTGTTGACCATTGATATTAACAATCCAAAATTCCAGTGAAATAGCCAAGTGTTTAAGGATAAATGTTTCATTACAGAAGAGTTAGGGATGAAGATGGTCCCACTGGAAAGGAAGGTGGCCTTATGTCTTTTAGTCCCTCACCCAAAAAGGTTTGTATATTTTCAGTCATACAGTGCATTCTAAGCTATTGGCAAAGTTTATTATCCACAAACTCCTTATAAGATAACTTAAGCAATTATTTGCTCCCTTATTGATTAGTACTGTATAGTAAACTTTTAAATGTCTGATGTTCATACATCAAAGTGCAAGTTGTTACTCCTGCAATATAATTTTTAATGCATTCCTCTAAATTCAAGCCATAGTCTGGCTTAAAGTTTATTTAATATGCTTTATAAATTACAAGAATATAATATGCTTTCAGCGCATGGCTCCAGACCAAACTACAAATGAAATTACCTGTAATTTGTTTGCTAGCATCCTGGAAGACACTGTATTTTATGGAGACCATAATGACACATCCATAGCGTCTGGGAATAACACGACTGTCATTCAGCAACCAGTAAGTTCTTTTCATACATATTCTGGCTGTTGGACATACAGAAGGTCTGGTGGCCTTGTGATAGTTAAAGGCATCACTGACTCGTACACTATAGTATCATTGAAGGAGTAGTCAAGACTATACTCCTTTTACGCTAACTTGGCCTAGTAGCCACGCCCCCTTGATAGGCCTTGATAGCTGATTGGTTGATTTATAACTGTTCGTTTCGCTTCCCTTACATTGACATTGAATATGTTTACATCCTTTTCCTTTCTCTAATATTGATGGAATTTAGGAACATTAAAATATAAACGATTTTTAAGCATCAGTAGCTATGCAGTTCTACAGAAAGGATGGTAAGCTGGTAAAATTCCTAAATATATATCTTCGGAAGTCGTAGCTAACATCATCACATACACGTTCGGACATAGCCTACTCAATATATCTTTGTTTTGTAGTCAATATAAACTATTGAGAAGCTGATGGAACAACAAATAGCAAACAATATCTAGTAAACTACACCATACACACTCTACTTATAGTCCAAGTCCTTATATAACTGAAAAAACTCGAAAAATAGATGGGGTATAGTGGGGAGGTTGTAATGCCAGCGGAACAGCTGTCCTGTCCAGGCGCCAGGCGGGAAAATCAAGCACAGCTTGCTCCACCATCTGTTATTATTTTGGTTACGATTATGTTCCCGTAATGAAATGATATATTAGATATTTATAAGCAATATATTGTAATTAAGTTGCTATAGAGTGTGACAGATGGAAATCCGCGACAGGTGGAGCGAGCTGTGCTTGATTTTCCCGCCTGTCGCCTGAGCAGGACAGCTGTTCCACTGGCATTACAACCTCCCCACTATACCCCATCTATTTTTCGAGTTTTTTCAGTTATATAAGGACTTGGACTATAAGTAGAGTGTGTATGGTGTAGTTTACTAGATATTGTTTGCTATTTGTTGTTCCATCAGCTTCTCAATAGTTTATATTGACTACAAAACAAAGATATATTGAGTAGGCTATGTCCGAACGTGTATGTGATGATGTTAGCTACGACTTCCGAAGATATATATTTAGGAATTTTACCAGCTTACCATCCTTTCTGTAGAACTGCATAGCTACTGATGCTTAAAAATCGTTTATATTTTAATGTTCCTAAATTCCATCAATATTAGAGAAAGGAAAAGGATGTAAACATATTCAATGTCAATGTAAGGGAAGCAACACGAACAGTTATAAATCAACCAATCAGCTATCAAGGCCTATCAAGGGGGCGTGGCTACTAGGCCAAGTTAGCGTAAAAGGAGTATAGTATTTCAGTATTATGCTGTCATTGCTGCTAATAGGAAACAGTAGGGTCTCTATATTTTCCTCAATACTATAACATTATTAAAAAATAAAAGATTAGGATTTTATTATTATTAATTCTTTGTGGTGATGAATAAGGAGTATATATATGTGCATTCTAAGAAAGAATTGATATTCCAATTTCAGATTATAGGAGAAAAAATGGTACCAGAGAAAGAGATGATTAGTGAACTAAAGAAGATGGAACTCATTATGCAGGTAATTTTATTTCTTGGTTAGGGGAAACTCTAAGACAGATGCTGATAGGTACAATTAAGAATAACAGAGAGAATTAGGTGTGATGCAAGAAAGTATATGCTGTTTATGTGTGTGTTTTAGGGTAGGTTGTTTTCTGTTTTACAATTAACCCCTTGAATTAGGTTGGATTGCCTGAAGTAGGAAAAGATGAAAGGGTCACCAGCAAGCTGCATATAAATTGGGCATATGTAGCTGATCTGAGATTAGGCACCGTGCAATACACCAGAGTCCAGTGGGAAGTAGAGTGTGGGCTTGTAAGCATTGAATTATTGAAATTTCTGTTTCATATTAGTGGTGTATACATAAGGTGTCTTAGATAACCATTGAACTTCATTCTACATTTTGCAACATAATCACATTCCTTTCAATACCAGAGTTTCATAATGTACAGCTTCTGGTGCAAACTTTTTCTCTAACCTATCATTAAAGCTTCTCTGTAAAGTGGTTTCATCACACGAACTTAATGCTATATTATTATTTCTACTACTGCTACTGTAATCATTTTTATAACAGGATAAGTTGCTGAGGAAATCCCGTGAATATGAAGAAATTCTCAACCCCCTACAACTAGAATTGCAAGAGAATTATGTGGTGAGAGTAAGTCTGGAGGAAGAGAATGCTTCTCTAAGGTAATCATACTCTAGATTTTTTTGCATTCAAATTAGGTGTCCAAAGCTGAAGACTTTGGAAGGCCAAGTGGAATTGAAAGTCGTCGCTGATGATTAAAGTCAATACGGGAATGTTTTCCTTTTAATCATTAGGTTATGGTTCTTTATTGGAAGAAATTATAATTTGATTCTTCATTCTTTCATTAATTATTTTGATGATGATATCTGGTATGGTCAAGGAGGAGTTGGGTTTGGACATTTTCCAAAATCTGGGGCACAAGAATTGAGGTTGACCACCAGGCCTAAAAGCTTTCCAAAATCAGGGGCAAGAACAATGTCTGAAAATTCGCTCCGCTCGGGATAAATAAATGTTTTTGGACGTTATTATATGAGACAGTGCCCTTCAGAATTCTCTTTGTGTACGATTTCTCCTCCCAGGGGAGCTTGCAATATTCAACAGACTAAAAGTCTCTCTCCATTTCTGTCCAACTCCTTCGTACAAGAGTTAACTGGAGACATGACAGTGACACACAGATGGATAACAGTACGGTATACTAGGCAACAATAGATAGAGATCGGAATGTAGAAGTTGGTATAAACACAGTAATATGAAAATGTGAGTAGATTGGTTGATTGCAATTCTGCCACCCCCCCCCCCTTTTTTTTTTTTTTTTTTTTTTTTTTTTTTTTTTTTTTTTTTTTTTTTTTCCCCAAAGTTAATTGATGTACAATACTGTATTAGCAACATGCTTTAAGTTTAGAAGTCTAAATGGTGTGTTGTTTTCAGATTGAATATTCAACAAATGCAGGATATTGTAGCAAAAATCAAGAATTCTTATGACAAAGTGGTGAAGGAGAATAAGGCACAGCTTGAAGCTCAGGAAACCATATACAGTGATCAGCTAAAATCTGAGGAGGAGAAACACAAGGTGGTTTGTCAGCAGTACACAGATGATATTGAAAAAATGGAAGGCAGCTTTATTGATCAAGTTAAGTAAGTGTTTTTTCTGGTTTCATTTTGTTTTCCTTTATTAAGTAATATAATGTCATAAAAAGAAGAGGATAAGTGTCTGATCTTGGAGTTTAGATAACAAGTTTGAGGTCTAGAAAGGGATACAGCTTTAATGTACACATTGTGAATATGACAAGCAAGCTGCACTATAAAGATAGAAATGTTGAAGATCATAGTTTATAATATAATCACTAGCAGGCTGTATGGTAAGGGTACTGTAAATTAGAGCATTCATTATGAGTGATGACATTCAAAATTAGGAATATATTATACAGTACTGTATTTTAATTTACCATCAGTTGTTGAAAGATTTTAATTAGTTGGACTAATTATGTAAACCAGTCAGAACAATTAGTGTATAATTGAAATGTGACATGTACAGTTTTCATCCGTTCCTCTGTTCTCCTTTTTTATATACCGGTTTATGCTTGAACATTACCAGGCAGAATAATGCAGTACATGTACCATTGTGTGTCACATAAAAATGCATTTTTGATCAGATGGCTCTGAACTTGGCCCCACAAGCATCAAGATATAAAATACAGTATTCATATAACACAGTACGGTACTGCATTATCATGTCTGAAAATTGTTGATACAGATGAAGTATATTCATTCCCTGATGATCGCTGACACATCTAATACTGCTGACAGGAAATATGAGCGATTGCGAGAGGTCTCAGAGATTCTGAAGAGGAACAATGTGGAGTTGAAGATTGCAGTACAGGATCTGAACACCCAGCTAACTCAAAAGGAAGAAAATTTCAAGTCTGTTATCAAAATCCTGGAAGAAAATTATGCAAAGTAAGTTTTGAAATATGTAAAATATATTTTCCTACACATGTACAGTTAGTTACATGCAGTGGTTTATTCAAACGGCTCAGCTTCAATCATTTGGTACAGGAAATTTGCTTGTGACTGTAGAATACCCTTTATATATAGCATGACTGCAGTAACTTTCTATGATACAACTTTCAGGGATTAGGTAATTGTTATCGCTATCCGAATTGTGTAATTGTAAAATTGCTAGTTCTTTTTGCCACCATCTACTTGAAACTGTATTTAACCACTGTTATTTAATGGAGGGATAGGTAGGGTTTTCCTTGTGTGACAAAGTATCTAAACACTTTTTAGGGCTTCTGACATCAAGCTCCCCAAGAATAAATGCATCAGTGGTAGACAAAAATCATTAATGGAAAGATAACTTTTGTTTAACTTTTTTTTAAAACCTTTCGCCAGGCGATCAGTAATTTCGTACCAATAAACAGTGAGAGCGTTCGCCAGGGTTGGCGATAAGGATTTCGGCCGATGAATTTGAAATATTAGCGCTGGCGAACACTCGTTTGCCAGTGTTGGCAATTGCCATTCCTGGGGAATATTGGGTTTTAAAAGAGGACGTCCTCACTCACAAGCTGCGCCAGGCAATTGCTAAGCTACGTAGAAGGTTTAAAAGTATGGCTCATAGTCTGTGATGAGTTGATGTATCTCCCATTATCAGATATTGCATGATATAATTTTGTCTACCACTAATGATAATGTTTTCTCTTAGGGCACCACCACCGATGTTCAGATACTTTATTCCCCAAATGACTAATGTCTGACTGTATCTATTATATGAATATACCAGTACTGCACTAAAAATATTAATGTGATCCATTGATTTACTTTATTATAGAGGCCAGCAAGAATATGAATCCCAAAAAGAACACTATGAAAATGAACTGAAGAAAGCACAGCTAATGATAAGAAGATCTGAAATTGAGATGATATCTCTCAAGGAAACTGTAGAAAAGAAGACACAAGAGAATATGAGACTCCATAATCTCTTAGATGAAATGAGTAAATATTAGGTAAGAGAAAATCCTGCATTTACTTTTAGTTCTTCATCATACTGTACTTTACTTTCATTTACTGTATATATTTTAACAATAATAGGCTTACAGTGAATTCTAATGCTAGGGACAAGAATAGCTATTATAAAGACTTATATTTTGCAACATTTTTATATCCTGTTTTATTATACATTAACATTTTAATTACTTTGAAGATTTAAAGATTCCCTTAGCCGGTTGTAGATTAAGAGTGGATGATGATGATGAGCTTTTTTTATTGTGTATACTGTATGGAAGTTTTCTTAAGTTTTAGTACCTGTACATTGAAAAGTTTTTTTTTTTTTTTTTTTTTTTTTTTTTTTTTTTTTTTTTTTTTTTTTTTTTCTCTCTATGAGAAATATTTATTGACCTAGGTAACAAACATATTTCTCTTCATTTGCCATTATCTAACCCCAGTCAGCTAATGTTATGGATTATATTGAACTTAGTGTAGTCAAAGTAGAAACTCATACAACCTGGGCACATTCTACATAGGCATTATCAGTTGTATGACAGCTGCTTCAAAACAAATGACTGGAAACATCACCTACAAACATATCCACTTGGTGGGTAATACCTGTATATACAATAAATAGGAGGTTAAGAAAAACAACAAATTAAGTACACAGGTTTTCTAATGATGGGGTCTATTAACATACTGTAGAGTAGAGCAGAAGTTACATAACACATTGATGTGATACACAACAATATGATATGAAATAAGCATAAGAGAAATTTTATGGTAATACTGTATTTTGAAGATCAAGGATAAATTTGGCTAAACCAAACCATTACTTTGTGAAGCCATGCCCAAGGTTTTACTTTTGAGATTTATGTGTCTATTTGAGTATGTTCATGGCTGTGACTCCTTAACTGTATTACAGCTACTATATACATAAGCAGTTATCGGTTGAAACAAAGCTAAAAAGTAAAAAGTACATTACCTGGGCATAAGGTTTAAACACTAATATGAATGACTAGATTGCACTGTACCATTACATTATATATTATGACTCTTGAGCAACCACACTGAGAACTTGTGGTGCCTATAGCTGCCTCTGGTTCAATACAGTCCACACCTATGCAGATGATTTGAAATAACTGTATGAATGGTATAATGAGATTCATACAGCAGAATGACTAGACTTAGTGTAAAAAATAAATAATGTGTCCATCTTTCTAGTTTTCACTGAAGTTGTATGTGGTATGTGAATTATTAAGCATTATTGAATAAATAGAATGACTAGATATTATACATACAATCCTTGACACCTTTACTCATGTAATTATAGGCCTATGCTTGTGTTCATGATGGATTTTGGCCAGTGGCTTGATAGAAACACTCTCCTGCATCCAGACCTAAAATTTCTTTTTCCTTACCCTCACCAAATTCATAGTCTGTATCTTCTATCTTATCATTTTCCATAATTTCGTCTTCAGGTTCACTTTTCACGTCCACAGTAGAAGCCTCAGAGTCAGTAGAGTTGTAGCCCTCCTCGTCTTTTAGCTGTTGATCGTCCAGGGTCTCGTCTACTTCTCCTTCCTTTTTTATGGGGTTCCCGGTACACACATGCGTTGTCACGTAAATTTTCCTTTTGAATACCCGACCACACCAATTGCAGGGGAAACGTCTGGCTCCGTGGCTGTGGAAAGTCTTCAAGTGGTTCTTTAATGTCCCTCGAGTGCAAAATTTTTTAGCACATGAAGTGCATTCATAATTTTTTATTCCTAAATGCATGTCAATGTGCCGTCGCAGGTGGGCTTTTCTATAAAATCTGCTGCTACAGTGATCACAGCCAAATCGCCGCTCATCATCACCACCATGTAGCACCACATGCTTTGCCAGGCATGATCGACTTCGAAAGCTCCGATCACAGTGAGAACATGTATATGGTTTCTCACCTGTATGGATTCGCTCATGCATTGTCATGTTATACTTTTGCAAAAACTTCATGCCACAGTACCTACATGCAAATTGTTTCTCTCCACTGTGCACCTTTTCATGCTGTCTCAGGCCTCCTGTGGTTTTGAATCTTAAAACACACTTGTCACACTGGTAAGGTCGGTCGCTGCGATGGGTGGCCATGTGGGCGGCCAGCGTCCCTGACTCACCAAAGCACCGACGACACACTTGACAGCGGAAAGGTTTTTCTCCTGTGTGCACTCGGACATGCTTCCTCATTGTTGACTTATCAGAAAAAGCTTTGCTACAGTAGGTACATTTGTAGGGTTTTTTCCCCAAATGAATATTCATATGAATCTGTAGAGAATATCTAGCAGTGAAAGATGTGCCACACTCGCTACATGTGTATGGCTTTTCACCTGTATGAGTACGCATGTGGTATTTAAGATGTTCTTTCCTCCTGAAGGTCTTGGCGCAGATACTGCATGGTTCTGTTCGTCTGTCCTCATGAATGTCCCGGTGTTTCTTAAAATTGCCTGGTAGACTAAATCTTTTCCCACAAACCTTGCATTGGTACGGCTTTTCACCTGTGTGGGTACGCATATGTCTCCTCATGCCAGTTTTGTCTCCAAAGCTTTTCTGACAGAAGTAGCAGATAATGAGGCCCTCCTTCTGGTGGTTTTCAAAGTGTAATTTTAAAGCCTGGTCATTTGAACAAGTTGTATGGCAATAATTGCATGTCAGACTTTGGATGACATTGGACCCAATGCCAGTCGTTACTGCTGGTGGGTCTTTGACTGGTACTGGTAAACTGCTCACACCCTTTCTAACATAAAGTTTCTCTTGCCTGGCTGCTGGCTCTTCACTCCCTGTACTAACAGGTTTAGTAATATATAAAGTGGGGATGTTGCTGACATTGTCACTGCCTTCTTTTGGAATCAACTGAGCTTCCTGTGTGGGAGGACTGCCTAATAGGATTTTTATCTTAAATGGACTTATAATATTAACACTAGGTAAGTTATATTCAGAAGCCTCCTTTGGTGGTGCATTGACCTCTATGTCGTCCACAGGAGAGACAAACCTCTCATCAATCTGGAGAGGTGCAAGTGAATCGTCTGAACTCTCTTCGTCTATGTTCATCTCATTAACAGAGTTTTCTTCTTTAATTAGCTTTGCAAAAAGTCCTTTGCTGGTTCCTTCATATTCTTTCTCCTTTGGGATCACTGCATCATTAGAATTATTTGTTACATCAGAGACATTACTAATTTCCTTGCTAAAGTCATCAATGGACATGTCTTGCTTTGCATCTTCTAATGGCTCTTCCTTTATATTTACATCACCAAATATGTCCTTGATGGAGGGAGAGTGGTTAGTACAAACATCAGCAAGACTGGAGGAACCCAAGTCATCTAGAGACTGCTTGATTGAATCCTCACACCCACCATCCTCTTTCTCTTGGTTATGACCTCCACGTCCAGTTGTCCATTGGCTAATTGGTTCTGAAGCTCTACGAACAGTTACTGTTCGAGACTTTATTTCTTTAGTGGCTGCTGATTTTTCAGTGATGCTAGTATCAATTTTGTCATCTATGTCTTTATATATTGTGTTAATCTTTGACTGAAGAGTATCAGAAGATATCATGCCACTGTTTGTGGCACTAAGGTTAAGAGTATCATCATCTAAAACAATGTACTCAACACATTCCAGTGAGTCTATGGCAGTTGGAAGCCACTCACATTCTTCTTCAATAAGCAGTTCAGATTCAGGTTCGTCACTCTCATGGGAGCTGACACCAGATGTCTCTATAGAATGTCTAGCAAGTATTGTTCCTGCCTGGAGATTTCTCTTTTTCCTGGTACCTCCAGCTGAATGCCTCGATTTCCTTAAGATATTTGGAACAATGGATTTTTTGCCTTGAGATGCTCCCCTTGACCGTCCTGTCATCTCGGGAGTGTGAGAGACACTAAGGACGTGGGTGGCAGCTGTAACGGCACTTGTGGACTGAACTGCCACACAGTTTGAGCAGCAGCGGTGGTTGTTACTCAGATACTCGTGTAAACGTGGGGCTCCACAAGCACACACTCTACTGTGCTCTTGAAGTACTCTGCACTTATAATTAATTGTCTTAATTGTCAGACTATTATATATCGATCCACTGGGAATAGACTTACTGTCACTTCTATTTAATTCTTTGGTGGACCTCTGACCAATGTTCTCCCCAGGTACGTTTTCTGATTTAGAAATTAAAAGATCACCTCCAATTAATAATACATTCTTTGCTTCATCGCTATCATTCTTTTGCTTACTCTGGGTGTGATTATTATTTGAAAACACCAGAAGTTGTGGAGACTTGTTATCGGTTACAAGTGGCTGAGCTACATATTTATCATTAACTATGTTCTTTGCAGTACTGTCCTCCCTTACTGTTCCAATAGCTTGCAAAGGTACAGTTGTTGAGACAGGAGTGGTGATAGGATTTTGGCTGGCCTCGCTCTCTTCCACTTCACTCACACTTTCACTCTTTTCCACCTCGCTCCCACCTTCGCTTGCTTCTACTTCACTCCCACCTTCACTATCTTCCACTTCACTCCAGTCTTCACTCTCTGCCACTTCGCTTATACTGCTGTCAGATGCAAAACTTGGAACATGTAAGTCCTTACTCACTGATGATGTTGTACTCTCCTTCTCAGAAGACTTCACTGAAATATCGTTAAGGATAACACGGCAGTTAGTGACCAGGCTGTTTGTGTCTTGATGTGTGGTTTGTTCACGGAAGACCCCGGACTTGTTATTAGTAGAGGAATCACTGGGCATAATGAGATCAATCCACTCTAAGTACAGTATATGTTCTCTTGTTTATCGGGAAAATTTAGCTTTTCAGTGCTCTCTTGATTTGTACTGGAAAGTGTTTATAATATCTACAGATATAAACTTCTACAGAAGTTAGCATAGAGTTATTACAAATAATCATTGCGATCACTTATAATTATGACTAGGTTGACTAGTAAGGTAGTACGATGGTGCCTCATGTTGATGTGTGCTGCCAGGTATGCTGGAGTGTTGCTGGTGCTTGTCACAGCTTTCTCATCCTTCCCTGCATCACTCACCACACCAGCCTTCAAGAAAAGGTATAAATTAAGATACTGTATAACTTTAAGTAAGCCATAATTATGTTAGTAGAAATTATTTTTCTTTGGTGTCGTAAATATGGCAATAAATTACTTTCATGGCACAAGCATTTTGATTGTGTTTTGTTCATATTTGTCAGCTGTGCAAGCTGTTTTTCTCTTCAGTTGCTGAAGAACTTGCTTATCACACCCATAATTGACCATAAATTATTATATTGCAAGAATATTATATTAAATGGTTCTGGATGTGGACTGGCAACACCAGATCCTTTTCCTTTCGCACGAAAGTCAGTGAACACAGACTTTTCACAAGGATGTGGCAATGCTTTACTTTGGCATCCCTTTAGGCCCTTTCTTCAGCTGTCTGTCCTCAGTCTCCTTCCTTATAATACAAAGTGTTTCTGGCTTAGCACAATCCTCTTAATGCCCCCATTCTAATTATTCAGTCTGTAGAAATTAGTGCATTGTTGTCACATGCATTAAATGTAATGGAGATCAACTAACCCTTATTAATATTGATACTTACAATTTTGAATTGTAAAGTTTAGGCCTCGGAGCAATTACCTACCTCTGTGCAGTGAAAGTGAAGCCAGGAGGTGTGAGGTGCAGCCCCCTCCTTCTGTAACATATATAATGAATCAAATTAGCTACACAGTAAAATTAATTATAGACAATAATCTAATTTCATCAGTAGCCTAGGTGTTGCAAAATTTGGTCGATACAACTTCCTTGGTGAGTGCATATAATATTTTGCAACAAGTGTCAAAGCAGTTCATCACTAATAGTGGTGACTAATAGCAGCATACCCTCACTTTACAATAATTACCCAGCTATTAATAAATGTGACGTATCTCTATCATCGCTTAGAAAATGATGGGGGGCTTTATATGTATCATTCAGTTACAAGTAGAAAATAATTATACCGAAGCATGCCACCAGTCTTGTAACCCACTGAAGCCGGTACCATTCCGATCACAAGGTTTGCAGTGTACTAGTATTGTACAACCAGTCACTGACAAAAAGTTAAAAGTACATCGCCAATCCAATCCAGTGCCCGGAGGTTATAATTATGAGCCAGTCACTGTGATCAAGGCTTCATGAACTAGTTTATGTAAATAATAAAAATCTTTCTATAAGTAAATGTTTTTGCAATTTCTTTATGCTCTCCATTTATTTTCTTAGTTCAGAAGCTGCATAATTTACAAGTTGCCTCACCAGAAAATGTCGGGTTTACCTCTGAATATAGTTTGGAGTTAAAGATTAAATATTTGAGGATTTGTGTTGTATACTGTACGACGAAACACCAATGTAGTTAATTTAATTCCTTGAATATTTGACAAATCGGGCGGGACACCCTGTATGAACTATGAACCCTGATATAAATGTTATGTTGAAGCTCGTCCTCAAACAGATCATAGGAGGACGCATCCCTACCCCCGGCCTGTTTACGTATGGATAAGGACGGTGTGAAAAATCGTTCGTGGTGTGATGACCAAGGTCAAGGGAATATTCCCTTGACCTAGGTGATGACGATGGTGTGGTTCCGTTACGACTGCTCTATTGTTTTTCTATGGAGCCATCGTATGCACTATGAATGTTCATGTATACGGCCCCAAACTTCAAACGGAGACTACCACACAGCAAAAACATATAACTTGTAATAGCTTATGCCACTCATTCCATTCATCTTTTCCATAATACCCTGCCACGTGCACACTTACTTGACAAAAATTATTTTATAAGTAGCGTATTACGTACTTTAGGCCAATCCTGCTGTAGGCTACCGTTAAAAGAGTGACGAGGTTGTACAGCTCCCACAGAACCTAATTGACCGATGAAGTGAATGAAACAATAATCTTATACAAAATCATGCTGCTTTATATTGTAGAACTGCTATCGTAAGGCCTATAGCAGTCTTTTGTTCCTAAATTATCCGTGGCAATAATCTGTAGGACAGCATAGGCTTAGCGTAATTACAGTATATTAGGAAGTGACAGTTATTAGCAACATAAAGACGGGTTGGTACAGTGGTAACATTATCGACTTGTATATCCGACAAGCCTGTTGGTTCGATACTCATGGTAGCGCCAAAGTCATGGGCATTATGGCCCACCGAAGCCCAGATCGGTAGGATGCATATCTATATTGTTCCTTCGTGCATGTCTCACCTCTCCATCACATCCTCTTTCGTCCTACAGGGTCTTTCAGTAATAGGGCGGTTTTCTTTGGGAGGGGTGTATGTGATATGGAGGCTACCAACTTTATCTTACTGCTCCCTGGTTTCAAGCTGGATCTCCCATCCCTATTTTACCTTGACCAGACGACACTTTTGAAGGCGAAAGTCAGAAACCAAATTAGGTCTCTACCCATGACCTTCAATTATTTACACTCAACAGGAGGATATTGCCTGCAAAGATATGGCAATACTTAAGGGGATGATATAATTGGAAATCTGGAGCAACTGATTCCTCCAAACTCTTTCAAGCAACATGACACAATTAATATTGTTCCTATGGTCCTGCTCCTAGCATACTTTGGAAAAATCAAGACTCCAATGTACCAAAAGTGCATTACCCCCCTTAAGGGCATGAGTGCCCCTTCGGACCAGACCAATTTTCTCTTCTCAGCCGTCCTTCCTTTCTTGTTTGTTGTCCCCCTTCATACCCTTGTGGTATAAGATCATTTTGGCCTAGCACTCTACTTTATTCCCCTTCATAATCAATAACTCGCACTATACAGTTGCCTACAACAGTTTTTATACACATTAGACTGACGTGCAGTACATAAACAAGTGACAACTCCCTTCCCGCCTGTAGTTTGCTGTTTTTATGATATTTCTTTGACGAACTTTAAAAGTAATTTTTCATTGTTGGCAAGCAGGATCTCGTTGAATAAATCTAAACGATTGCATGATAACAAAGGGTAATCATTTGCTTGAGTCACCATATGTCCATCGTAGCTTTTGCAGACAACTGTACACACTTGAAACAAGTTGTGTTGTGATATCGAGTTCATTATAAACACACGAGAGCAGGTTTGCAAGTCTAACGTCATCATCGCAACTTATAAAAAGACATGCCTGTATATAAGCAGGCGCCATCAACTGTTGCGCCGGTAGGCCTAGTCCTCCATGCAGACAGTAAACCGTAATGCAACATATATTTTTTTTTTCCCGAAACTAACAAAACGGACTAATCCAAAAAATTATCGCATTCATAAGTCATGAATTATTATAAGCCAGTTCACAATTACTTTAAATCTGTTCAGTGATCTGATTGCGTTTATAAAGTACAGTCTTGTACAGTAAAGTCATGCTATAGTGAGCCCCATTGATTACTGATCTCAGCAATTAACACTCAAACCTTGAAGCTTAATTTGCCCCACATAATATTAGACTATACAACATCCACAGCCTACATGGTTTATGGTATTGTTTCACTCAATTTAATTTGGTGTTTTCCCTCAATTATTGTATATTGATTACAGTCGCCAGTGTATATATATATAGGGCCTATATTATACGCAGTGCACAGCAGTGCCGTATATTTTTCCAGTTTAGTAATATAAAGAACCAACGTACAACTGATACATGTATTTTACAAAGTATAATACTGCTTACACAGTGCTTCTCATATTACAAATTAAATTACAGTATTGACGTAAGCAGACAGCTGTAGTGGAGCCGAAATCGCAGTAATGTTAGCGCACCCTAACGCTTCACACAAAATCAATACAAGGTAACTCTTCTACCAGTCCTGTGGCACACCACATTTGTTCTATTTATACATTTGGTCGCCATAATAGTACAAGTTAATCAGTCTTCTTTTCATAGACATCTGCTGCGACAGCATAATGTAGTACTGACGGCTATATATAGATTAGCGAATACGTAGGTTACAGTAGCAGACACAACAGCCGGCCAACACCCTTCAATCAAACATTACACTGTATTAGCCGCACACTTTTCCTCGATTGTTATACTTGTAAATCAAAGACGAGAAGAGAGAATGTTAATGATTAATTCATAATCTAATTAATATAGCTCAACGAAGCCTGCTGTTCTATACCTGATGCTGGTGATGCAACGGTGAACCCGATGACACAATGGTATGCACATGTTTATTACGGGCCACACACCACACTAACACACACTGTCCTTGACACGTGATTAATTTTCACCCACTTGCGATAATATTACTCACATCCACCTTACAAGTAGAAATGAACGGCTTACCTCAACACGGAGCTTGCCAGTTGTGACGATCCCCCCCTTGTCCAACTCCAGCAAGGTCGGTGGTGACAAGGCACTCCGGGTCTTGGGGCGGGGGGACCCAAGGTCGGGACTCCGGTGGCGGGGCGGCTCGGGGCCTCACCAGAAATAGCGTCGTCTGCTGTGCGCCTGCTCGAACCGCCCTCTATCAGCCATTTTCTCTCATCAATACTATTACCCCACTTTCTATGACAAATCAGTGGTAAACTAGTATATTGCTGGTATTTGTATTTTTATATCATTATTATTATTATTATTTCTCCCATCAATACTACTACTCCCCCTTCATGGCCTTTAAAGGCTATCAACGTTCCCCAGAGTGTTGGGGCTTAAGGTAAATATAAAGAACTTTAAAAAATGTAATTTCTATCTCTAGTATCTATTTCGACTGTTGAGCTATGTATGTACAGTATGTATGTGAGCTGAATCCAACAAGTTTCTTTAACTATGATTCGTGTTGGGGAAGTCAGCTGTAAACAATTGGATTATAAACGTGTATTAATCACTAGATATTGGTACGCACAACAATGCAGTATATTTTATCAGGTTATAGGCTACACACTCGTTTCCAAACTACGTGGTCATTGTCATTTTTTCTACATTTTATGCTAAATTTGAGTTAAAGTGTATGGCTCATCTGCAGTACGTTGCATTCAGGACCATATTAAAAAACATTCGTGGTACAGTCATGGTTAATAATCCTTTGAATGAAACGGCCTCGAAAACTATAGCTATTGGTTGATAAGGTTCATACAAATAGTTAACTTTCTTTCACCTGGTGCAGGACTTTTGACCGTGACTGTACCGGTACGATGGCTCCATAAACAAAGACACACAACAGAGCCATCGTACCGGTACCACACCATCGTCAACACCGCGAATGTTTTTGCATACGACCCTCGGTCTAATCCCCAGCCTTTCTCTAGTATCGAAATAATGAAATATTATTTTGTCACTTCGTTGACAGCCTTGACCTGCAACTCACCATTGGTCCTCTCATCCTTGCTGTACTCAATCCCCATAGCGCTCGCCCTCTCATCCCCGATAAGTATGCACGTAGACAGGTGTAGTATATATTATTATGTTGACCTTTTAATAGCTCCCTCAAATTAGTCCTTTCTGTCTTCCCTGGTGGTACAAGGTCTTTCTGACTTAGCACAGTATCCTTTAATTCTTCTCTTTTTTACTCATTCGCTCTAGACAGAACTAGAATTGTATTAGTAGTTAGATTCTTTGTCGTCTTTTACCAGTTTCTCAATCAATATTAGATTAGGTTAGCCATAGTGGCCAGGTTTAGTTTCCAAATCCAGTCTGTAGAAAGATTCTCTTTACCCTTTTATATAAAATGTCTGTTTCTGCCAGGTTGATGGCCAAGAGATCAAGAGTGCATGGTAGTGTTGGGAGGTTTAAGTCATGTAGGGTTTTGTAGGTATTAGCATGTTTGTCTTCATTTAATGGAAATCCAGCTATACATACAGCATTACAGTATCTAACAAATGACAGTAATACAAAGATAATGCAACAGCATAATAGATTAACTGTTATTTATAACACAGGTTCATTAGGTTAGTAGTTTAATATTAACTAGAGTACTGTATATAATACACTATGGAGCAAATTTCTGATAGTACAATTTATGTACAGTCGGCCTCAGGAATTCGTACATAAACTCTATGCTTCAATGGTTCACAGCAAACAGAAACTATAAGTCTATGTAACTGTAACACAACAAAATAATAGGTTTTTTGTTTTGCAATCACTGAGTCACTTGGTAGACTATTCACTGCAGTACTGTACTTTCACAATTATGACCTCGCTTTTTGATGAACCTGTGTACAAATTCCTGTGGCCAACTGTACCACAAATCTGCCATGCTTCAGCATTCCATCACCTTTGCTCTGGCCAGTGATGATACCAACAGAATTCAGTATATGCCTTATCATCTAAGTCCAGAGTGAAATATGAATTAAATTATAGTCTAAGGCACTGACACATCCATACAGAAGGTTAACTACTTATGTAGTAGCAGAAATCCAGTACAATAACAAAAGCTATGATAGTGTCCTACTTTATAAAGGTGTTCATAACAACACTCATTATAATATCTCTTCCATAAAATTTATGCATGAATTAATTTATCCATAAACAGCTTTAACAACATCCACCATTACCTACTTTATTTCTATATATTTTCTTAACTTGAACTAATGCCATAGGCATCAAACGTATGATAAATTTCTACATTACACTGAATGCCATACACCCTAAATTTAGCTAGCAACATCTTATACTAAGAGCATATGGTGAGCAGGTTAATTAATACCCACTAACCAGAAGCTATACTGAAATATTTTATATATGACGACATAATTACTATCTTTTGCAGTACTGTACCATAAACTAGATCACTAACTATTTGTGCAATTTCTAATATTTCTATACTGTACTTTACCTAATTATGTTGTAAATCAAATATACAGTGAGTTATTATCACATATTGAGATCAAAGATAAGTAAGGCCAACTCGCACCTTACTCTTTCTGTCTATTGGAATGAAAGGAGGCTCATGACCCACTTGAATGGATAATATTTTCAAACATGTCCAGCAAACGTCGAACCTCCTTACTGAAAATAATGTTAAGGAAATTGGTGCTTAAAAAGAAATTGTGACAGCTGAAAGGGTAAAAATTAATAAGTAGTCAACCCATGCAGTATTAGCCAATTATTTTGATACATGTACCATGCCAGTGAAGACCAATTTTCATATTTTTGGCTTTGGGCAGAAATTATATCCATTTCAAAGTACAGGAAAAAAACACTCAACTCACCAAGTTAAGGAAGTTCTCAAACCCCCTACCCATTTCACTGAATGTGTATGAGACTCGGAGACTCATACATGTCTTTCCATCACTGGGAATGAGCTGGCCACCCTCCCTAAATAAATTTATATAAGTTAGCCCAGCCATGGGTCTCTTCACCTTTTAGTTGGGTATTTCACCTTTCTTTTTTAGTTGTTTATCATTCTATACTACCTGTAGTTATTCATGCTGGGTTGAATACAGTATATCAAACTGTAGAGTACATTCTGTGGTTTCTTGCACAACTCTCTAACAAGGGGCTGCCATAACACAAGGCTTAAATCTTTTCTGTGTAATGAAAGCAGAATAGTCTACTTGGGCAGCTCCATTCTCCACTGGTTTCTCCTATATTATATGATTAAAAACATACCTTCCTACTCACCTCTTATGATTTTATAAAAGGATACATTTGTTCCTGAAGCTTATAAATTGGCTTCATTGATTTGCTTAACTCTTCAGTCTTAGCCATCAGCTGGTACATGGACTGAAACAGAGAACAAAAAAATTCTTGAGAATTTAGTGTCATGGATGCTTTTCATTATTTTTACTGATGATAAGGAATTGAGAATTAAGATGTAATAAATTCATAATAATCCATATGTATAAATGTTGGAGGATAAGCGAGGACTAACGTATTACAAAAGCCAGTATAATGTTGGGTATATTTGATAACAAGTGAATGGGAAATGGGAAGTATACAAATTATTTTTAGGGGTCCACTAAGTAGTATGTGTAAAGCTCCTATTACTGGAGCTATGATAATGATTTTGATAAAAATTTTAATTTTTACATTTTAAAACACTTCAAAAAGGTACTAATGGAAGAGTTCGTTCACTATACCTTAATTATTAAACTAATCTTTCTACAACTGTGCTGTGTAAATTTGATTTATAAACTTCTAGATGTACCTTAATGTTGGCATCAACTGCATCACAAGTCTTACACACAGCATCCCGATAAGTCTCGACACATTCCACGGTCAGTGCAGATATCTGAAAAGATTTACAGCAGCATTAAGTATACCCAGGAGGCTCTTTCATTAATAAATTTGCTAAAAACATTCAAAATCCACATCGAACCAAAACATTCGTATAACAAGTATGGAAAAATACATCAAACATAATGATATAATCCCCGGTTGAAACTTACACTGTGTAAAGTTCCAGTAAGATTTTCAATTAGTGTGTCAACTGAAGTAGCGATATGCCTAGCATGCCGTTCTATATCATTGATGACGGTGGGATCAATGGGTAAGACGTGTGGCTCCAAGGTTGTTCGTAAAAGACTAGGTGTGGAACTCCTTGATCCAGGAAACATTGCCATACCTACAATTAAACAAAGAACTCAGCCACTATTATAGAGATTATATTTCATTTATATCTTACACTTGGGGTATCAGGTTTGCTTCAGCTATGCAACACATATTCATCTGTCTTTCCATCACATGACATTACACATCACTTGTACAAAAAACCCCTTCTGGGAATTGAATACAATGATCCAACCATCCACTCTTCCTGGGGTGGGGCAGAGGGTGACCCCTTTGTGGTTATGTAGCACAACAAAAAACACTTACTTTTTGAAACTGGACTAGCTAGCTTGATCTTGTTATGAAGGTCATCTGCCACAAAGGAGATAATATCTCCATGTCTAGTGACAGTGCCAGCAGCCTGTAAGGCTGACTCAGCCTGCCCCATGGTACAACCATCAACTTCTAAGCTCCATGGACGCTCCTGTACCACAAATACAAAAATCCTTAATAACCGGCACATTTCTAGAGGGAAGAACAGTACAAAAATATAACTTTGGAATACCTATACTATAAATGGGCTACATGCCTCTCATAATTTGAGATAATACTTTAAAATAAATATTAATCAATTATTAGATTTTTACATAAATAAATGCATTTCAGTTTGGTGACCACTGAGGGAAAACTGAGTATGTCAAGTACAGTACTGTTCTTTATTTTCCTTTCATATTAGGGCAATATACGGTACAGACAACTAATGAAACTACAATAGCTTTCCCACTTTTTCCTGCTCAACTAACAGAGGTACAAATACTTTAGAATAACCAAGGTGAATGTTGTGGTGACCTCATCAGCAAGTAGTGGAAGGCTAACATATGCTTGCATGGTAAATGCCTCCTAAAAATAAAATAAAACATATGTTACACCTGAGGAGGATGGGAGAGATGAGCCTGGTATTCCGGGGCCTCACCCTGGGAGTCATCATGAGCCATGAAGGCATTGAGGCGCTCTTGAGTTAAGAAAGCTTGAACTGGGTCCATGTTGGCACAAACTGGGGTTATTGCATCTATCTGAAAAGAAACTATTTTTATATGATTTAATCTCATTTAAAGCTCATATAAACTCAATTGTATGGTTCACTATGCTAGCAAGTGAACTACATTCCTGTAAATAATCGTTAGAACTAGAGGCTAAGACGGAGGTGAAAGTTAGTGGGTGGGATAAGACAGACTTGTCAATGGCAATGGGTATGAGGAGGAGGAATAACAGTGAGGATAAGAGTGGGGTGAGAAATCAAAGAGGAGGAAGTACAGGAGGAAGTATAGCCATGATAATCCTGAAACACTAAACAATTTTCTAAGCATTAAACAAGTACAATAGGCGTATGTTCAGTCTCACGAGAAGATTTGTTGTAGTTGCCTTTGAACACTAAATGATTTTCTATGTTACCCTAAGATTATTCCTGCAGAACTGAAGGGCAGATAGTTGGTAATAAGTGTGCAAGTAGTAGATGGTTGGTAATAAGTGTGCAAGTAGTCTACATTGACTAACCTTTTTGTTAATTCACATCTTTATGCATTATTGTACAATTTACCTTAATGTACAACAGTGTTTACTGACCTCGTCCTTTTCTTCAGTTTGTTCATCCTCTTCAGCAATACCCTGACTTACAAACGGCCGCTCTAAGATTTCTGAGTATGAACCAGTCATTGTCTGCAACTTGATAGAAAAATAATGCAATTAGTAAAGGTAGTAGCCTACCCAGAAAAAGAGAATACAGTAGTGCCAAGATATTTTTGTTTGATAGATACAGTATTAAAACTGTTTTCAGTGTTGATTGCTTCAATCTTGAAGATTTCTTTAGGTAAAAGGAAGAAAATAGGACAACATGAATGATGACACAATTCGAAAATTAAGTAACATAATTGTAGAGTGGATATGCATATATCTAGCAATAGAGCAGCAGACCTTTGGAATTTGTTGCAACAAAAATAGGACTTCTTCCGGTATATTCAGAAGACAAAATTCTAGGAAATCAAGAAAGAAAACAGTGTGGATAACTATTTCTAATTGATTTTATTTAATTTACTGTAAGTACTGTATCTGTACAACAGCCATTTGATATTCTTTATGCACTCCATATGGTAGTGATAAATTTGTGTTGTGTATATATTGTGGTAAAGCTTTACTATTGGACAATACAACCTCCAAATGTAAGTGATCAGCTATGAATTTGTCTCTGTTGTAAGTTATGTTAAATTACGAGCTGTGGTATTTACTAGAACTGTGACTTAGCCCAATTTAGTGGTTTATACCTTGTCATCATCAATATCGATGGAGGCACTACACCGGGCATGGGGTCGACCCACTGGCCACATCTGTTGCTTCACTGGTACCTCAGCCTGGGGTGTCTGGTCAGGGTCTAAACCTTCCTCATCATCACATTCGAGTTCATCAGGCTCTACCAGGCTACCGTCAGTGTACAGAAAGGGATTTGTTGAGATACGCTTCCTTTCCAGCTCCTCTCCCATTATGGCGTTTCTTGCTTGTTAATGTGGCAGATGAGAGGAGATAGCTGAATGGTTGATAATATGTCCCCTACAACACCATTATTTTTGTTCAGTACAAATAGTCTCAACACAACACAGCTGTCTACGAACCATTATAATGTTTACCCTCCGTTTTCTCTATTCTATATTATTTTTTGTGTTCGACTCAACCTGTGAATTTAGTCTTTTATTTCATTGTCACCATAATTGGTCTCGCTCTGAACTTTTGGTGTTGTTGGTGTGATTTTATGTATATTGTGAAGAGACACATAATTTTCTAACTCGTAATATCTGCAGTGTGAGTAATCCTGTCCATTTGAGAGATTATCTTTATACAGATGTTATTCTTCAATCTTAATGTGGTTGCTGTAGTTCTTTTCTCCGGTAGAGTATGTGAGTCTACAACAATACAACATAAATAATGTAAGCATTATAAGCAGATATAAAAACAACCATTACAACAAAGATTTCCTTGTTATCATAGACATAAATAGTAGAGTTATCCCCTATACACAGCTGTACAAAACTGATTTAGAATTATACATAGAAAATAGCATAAACACTGTATTAGAGGGGAAGCTCCTCCAGAGTCGCTACTGTAGGAGTGTGGGAAATACCTTTTGGTATTTGGCGCCCCTTCGGACCCTAGTTAAACCCTTTCCTCTCTTTAGCTTTCCCTCCCTTTTTAATTTTTATATCCTTCGTTACTGCTGTTTGGTTTTCCTTTGTGGTACACAGAGCATAATTACTGGTCTAGATAAGCTCTAGACTCGAGCAGCTTTCTTTCTGCCCTGCTATAATCTAATCTAATCTAGGGGGAGGAATGGAGGAGGCAGCAAGCACAAAGCGAATATTAATAAAGGTCCATTCACACATATCAGTGCCGCGTCCGTTCAGAGTCAGTGAAATCCGTGACGCTTCAGTGACGTCCATTCACACATTTCCATGGCGTCTTCGTACAGTCATCTATACCTGATCTATACCATTCTTCTCCTATACTATTCCAAACAGCTTCTTTGAAACTGCTGTCCATATATTTTGGTTGGGATAAATCATAAAGAACAAATTGATTTCGAACTAGTTCAATAATGAGTCCACCATTCGTGATTGTTCACAGCTCGAAACACAAACTTTAATAAGTCGGACCGACTCGGACGACCCTCCAACTTCCGCAAAAACTAAAAACTATCGGTGACGACTGACGACGATATTCGTTACTGATACGTCACTGACACGGAGAGTCAAAACCACCGAACTCAGTAGTCAAAACAGGGTAATGCGCCGTTGTGTGTGATTATAAAGAAACAGTATATATTTTTTTCACTGACACTGAATGAATCGTTGATGCACTGAGCGGCCACGGCACTATAGTGGTGACTAGCTGACTCGTCACGGATGTGTGAATGGATCTTAAATGTCAACAGATCTGGCACCCCACTGTCTAACTCTAAGCAGAAGATTGAGCACAGTAGATCTCCAAGCCAGGGCTGCGTACCGCAAACCTGTATCAAGGCTGCATGTAGAAGGTGGCAGCTCATGCCATGACACTACTGAATGGGTTAG
Organism: Petrolisthes cinctipes; assembly: GCA_033782935.1. Classification (NCBI taxonomy): domain Eukaryota; kingdom Metazoa; phylum Arthropoda; class Malacostraca; order Decapoda; family Porcellanidae; genus Petrolisthes; species Petrolisthes cinctipes. Next base: position 46,647 of record JAWQEG010003954.1, on the reverse strand, counting down.
CTTAGGTAGTCTAGTCTCGAGTCGCTACATCTCTTGGCGAGGTAATGTGGGATTTGAATGTTAACCTTCACCACTCACAGAAGGAACTCTTCCAACTGAAGTAACATTTTTACACCTGTATCCCTTGATGATCTCCAAGATGATAGTGTTCTTATTATGTCTTGTTTTGTCAGTGGCTCTTTCTAGATAGTGTATTGAAATTGAGCTTTAAGAGAACTTACTGTATGTAAGTTGTTAGAGACCATAGATTAAATAAAAATAAGGGTAGCCCTCCTATACTGCTTCCCTCTACAAATAAAACACTCATGTAGCATTAATGATATCCAGTAATCCCTTCAATAAGTATTTATTCACTATACACAGTTCAAAACAGTTAAGATGACAACAAAACTGGACATACTGTACTACTGTAACATGAACTGTTGGTAGGCTCTTACATGCACTTGCTATTTAACCATGCTAAGGGAATGCTGTATTCATTAGGATGCATAATCTTTTCTTATTAATTTGTCATCTGCTGGACAGCAGAAGATACTGTACCTTGAAATTCCCATTTAACACTCATATTTTCCATGCAGTACATGACCATCAGCTTACAGGGAGATAATTGAAGACTATATTGTTATTTTTAATATAATTTATTCTAATATGAAACATGAAGGGACTGAATTTTTATGCATAAAATATCATTGATAACACATGTGTGTAATCAAAGCCAGAGTGTTGATGACTATATTCACTACAGACCATCATGATTAATAAAAAAAAATGAGTAACAAAACACAGAAGGAAAGGGCCAAACTAGAACTATAGTATCAGTATATTAAAGTACAATTTTATCAACTGTCTATAGACTAAAAAAAAAAAATCTGGTTTCAAGTAGCAAATTACTTATACTGTATTTTCTTATGCAATACTGACAAAGTCCCAGTGCTATTTTTTTGAGGAGGAAAATCCTGAAAATCCCATTACTTTTGCCATTTCAGGATCCATATCATCATCAACAGAAGAATCTGCTTTTCTTTTTCTCTCCTTCCTTTTCTCTCTTCGGTACTCCTTTAGCTTTTCCTCCTGTTGATCAAGAATTAAGGAATGTATGAGTTGAGAAAACTTTGTGCATCATCATAAACACTCCATCTCCCCCCCCCCCCCAAGTGGTTTTAGTAATCAGCACCATACAACAAAATTTGGACAAGAAACATAATAAATTATGTACTGTGCCAGAAACTATATTACTTGACAGCATTTGGAAATGTTTTATAATACTGTATTCAATCTACAATTCATTTTCTTCTACACCTGTACATAATTTGTATGTAATACCGTCCTCTCTACAGACATCAAGTTGTTGTTGTTGATGTTCTCCCGGGGCAGAATGGCCTCCTGCCCCACAGACCCCTGGTACACTCTGGTCGCAGTGAAAAAACAAATTAAAATAAAGGAGGGGCTGACCCTATATGCCTGGGCTACCGAAGTACATCCCAAGGAAATGGGACCAGAGCTTACTGGACCAGGGAGTCTGGGGGCCTTCCACCACCAGGGAGATTGGGGGGAAGGCTTTGATCCCACAGCCAGTGCTGTGGGCCCAAGTCCACGTTACCACAAGAGCTACAAGTGGGGCCGTACCTTCCATGAGACCAGCCCTGAAGGGACCATAAGGGGGAGGGAGTTTACACTGCTGCATGCAAAGGGAAATGCACCCCCGTGTGCTGGCGGTCCACACAGCAGTGGGGGAAAAAAAAAAAAAAAAAAACTCCGGTTGCAGTACACCTCACGTGGATTTTTAATTCATGTGGGCAGATCTCGTCAAATCCACTAGAAAGTGACCAGATCCTACAACAATCTTTATTCTAGCCCTGTGGGGGATAACTAATATTCACAGAGAATAAAGTCAGCCCCACTGGGCCGACAGACATCAAGTAAATATAGACAGTGAGTGGACGGTGACAATTTTGTTACTGGAGACACTGTATATTGTTCACACTCAGTTCCAGTTGGCACTCTTACCTTGTAGCATGTAGCAATGTTAGTCTCTTCAGCTTTTGCTCTCTCATAACCAATACCTTACATTCCAGCAGTCACCTTTAGTTTCCTTCTTTTACAATCACTCTGAAACTTATCTTCTATTCTTTGTAGCTCCCTTTCACTCTCTGCCAGCAACATAGTATCATCCGCAAATAAACTTACCACCATAGTCAATTTTATTCTATTCACCCTATTAACCCAGAAATTAATGTACGGTACATATATATTGTACCCTACAGTTCTAAAAAGCATGCAAAATTTCACCATTTAATTTTAATCTCCAGACTGTGGTAATGAAAGGCCTCTCATGTTACTGAAAACTCACCTCTTCTTTCAGTTCTTGCATTCGCTGTTCAATATCATAATCTTTCTTCTTTTCTTCTAATTTCTTCTTGTTTTGTTCAAATCTCTTTTTGACTTGATCTAGTGATGACCTCTCAACCCTCATGGACATGCCAAGGTTCCTCTGATCTAAAACAATGAAATATTGTACATGAAAAATGGTGATACTGTAGTGATAAAAGAATGACAATTCAATCTTTTAATCAATGATGCCCCCATTATATTACATGAAAATATTACCGTATACTTTGGTAACTACTTACGCTTTTTGCCATTGATGTGATCCAAAAAGTTTATCGAGTCCTTTACAACACAGTCACACACATTGCAGTAGTACCTGGAAATAAGCAATTGTATAAAGTATTGCATTAGCAATGATACCACATAAAAAAGCAAATATTTAAATTTGGAAATCAATAAAAGCATAGCATAAGATATTGCTTATGGAACTAAGAACCTGATTCTAAGTTGATGCTTTTGCAACTACAGTACTGTATATATCTTGAAACTGTCAATATGCAGAGGGTAACAGAAGTGAACAAATATTAAATACAGTGCTGTAGGTACATAAAATATATTTCTAATACCCTAGACATGAGCTTACCCTCCAGACTGAGATGCTGGTGTAGTTTTAGTGATAACTTGACTCTTCCCAAGTTTTGAATCTATGTCAACCTTGTAGTCACGCTGTTTCAGAAGTTCACGCTTTACTGGAGCTGCCTTCTGGTTTTGTGCTATAAAAAAGAACATACAATGAACAGTCAGTAGTAAATTTTGTATTCTTACACTATAAGTTAGTATATATCATCTTTATTATAAATGCACGGTATCATTATCCAGCAACGTATGAAATAACTCAATGCAAATATTCCACTTGAAATGAAAAGGTATTAAGATATTACTTGAATCCTGGCCTTACCTTGTATTGCCTCCCTTTCGGCTCGTAATCGTTGCTGAGCAAGGGACTCGTACTCATCTCTGTCCCATTTCCTCCTGAACTCTGTTGCAGACTGCAAAGTAATCATACACAATGGTTAAGTTAGGTCTTTCCACAATAGAAAAACAATAAATTAGTTAAATAGATTTTAGTAAGCATACCCAAGTACAGTAATTAAGTAAGTTGGGTCATGTTGGTTTGTCTGGAGAGATAAAATCATTACCAAACTTCTTTATTAGTGATTAGATGTCAGTATATAAAGCCATTACAGTACCACAGAAACAAAAATTCAACCAGGTCCCACGTTAATCAAGTAAGTTAGTTTATAATTATGTACCATTATACCAACTTACCGAACTAGAGGCAGACATAATTTCGAGTTTGTGTTTTGCAGATGTCTCCTACCTAAAAAAGTATACCACCCACCCAGGATTTTAATTATTGCTCACACTCCACAAATAAAATAATAATAAGGATTTAGGCCACGACTCCTTGTTGTTTCTCTGACATCAGATGTAAACAAACTTCTTACAGTATTGCCACTTGCCAGGTCAGCTTGACGAAATTTCCCCAACTTCAACATCAGAATTTCACATTTTACCTTAAAAATTTCCTGTTTACTCCTGATATGTCGTCTATAGCAAAAAAATAATATATTTACTCTTGATAAATCTTTATATATTTTTTCCATTGGTACCTCTAATTTTTCATGTTTTGGGAAAATTCCCCATACTTGGCTTGGCAACTTTGTCTTCTTATCCTGTCTACATTACATTATAGCTAATTATTATTCTATATGAATAATATAACATTATTTTATTTGTATAAAGATAATATTAATATTTCGTTTAACGTATATAATAGAGTATTGATGTACTGTTGATGTAAAAAAAATATTATGTAGGCACATTTTTATCAGAGAATACGGACCAGACATTTATCTTTAGACATGAGTAATAAGTTATATTTTTTCTGCTATATACTCTATTAATATTATTGGAAAATTTATGTTCTAATGATATATAACGCTTTCTAATTAGCACACCCTATAAAAAAGGAACCACCGGATCAGTTTCTGGCTGACTTGTTTGTGTTGTGGACCGACCTCATAGCTGTCAGTCAGCCTCATATCACATCCCAAGCTTCTCATAAGTATGTCCTGTATGATGTCTGGCCTTAGAAATAAACACAAATATATGGAGGCACTCTGGAAATCACTATAATAAGGTCCACGGGAGAGAAATACCCAGTTGTGATCGTGCCAAGTTTTGTCATTTTTTTCCCGAAGCGCAGAATTTATCAGAACTTTATAATACTGTTAGGAAAATAGTGTCCAGGGGTTTATATGTGTGTTTATATTGTTCTTAGCGTATTAATGTTATCGTGGTTGTAATTTGAGGGATGTTATCGTGTCCCAAGTTTTGTCATTTTTCCCCGTAACAGTTAGCACAGAAGAATTTATCAGAACTTAATTATAATACTGTCGAGAAATAAGGGTAAATATTGAAAGAATTACCGTTATTGCGTACGGTTTTTCAACCTTCATTACCCACTTATTTAGACTATTCTAAGACTTTTCGGTAAATATTGAAAGAATTGCCGTTATTGTGTACCGTTTTGGTAAATATTGAATGAATTACTGTTATTGTGTAAGGTTTTTCTACCTTCATTACCCACTTATTTAGACCATTCTAAGACTATTTCCTCTGCAAATGCCCCATTTCCAAAATGGGGCAAATGGGGCAATTTGAAATTAGCCTGACCTTACCTGATCTGACCTAACCTAACCTAGACCGCATCAGACTACCGGGACCTAACCTGGGCAAACTACCGGGAAATAACCGTGATAAAGTATAGGAAATGACCGGGGCAAAATACTGGGACCTAGCCGGATCTGGCAACACTGCTACAAAATGGTAATTCTTTCAATAAATACCACGGTTTTTCTACCATCATTATCCACTTATTTAGACCATTCTAAGACTATTTTATTGTATGGCATTTCCTCCGCAAATGCCCCATTTCCAAGAAAGGGCATATTCAAATGGGGCATTTTGAAATTAGCCTGACCTTACCTAACCTAACCTAGACCGCATCAGACTACCGGGACCGGTATATATTGAAAGAATTACGATTTTGTAGCAGTGTTGCCAGATCTGGCTAGGTCCCAGTATTTTGACCCGGTCATTTCCTGTACTTTACCACGGTTATTTCCTGATAGTTTGCCCAGGTTAGGTCCCGGTAGTCTGCCTAGGTTAGGTTAGGGACCTAACCTGGGCAAACTACCGGGAAATAACCGTGGTCAAGTATAGGAAATGACCGGGCAAAATACTGGGACCTAGCCAGACCTGGCAACACTGCTACAAAACGGTAATTCTTTCAATAAATACCGAAAAAAGTAGTGTCCTTGGCGTTATAATTATGGGTATTTATTGAAAGAATTACCGTATTGTAGCAGTGTTGCCAGAACCGGCTAGGTCCCAGTATTTTGCTCCGGTCAATTACTGTACTTTACCACGGTTATTTCCCGGTAGTCTGCCCAGGTTAGGTCCAGGTAGTTTGCCCAGGTTAGGTCCCGGTAGTCTGATGCGGTCTAGGTTAGGTAAGGTCAGGCTAATTTCAAAATGCCCCATTTGAATATGCCCTATCTTGGAAATGGGGCATTTGCGGAGGAAATGCCATAGAAGAAACTAGTCTTAGAATGGTCTAAAATAGTGGGTAATGAAGGTAGAAAAACCGTACGCAATAACGGTAATTCTTTCAATATTTACCTAATTATGTGTGTGTATATCTTTCTTAGCGTATTAATATTATCGTGGTTGTAATAGGAGGGAGTATTGTGGTGTATATAAATGACGTATGAGGTTGTGCAGTGTTGATGATATTTCGGGCCATATTCAAGAACATTCATGGTGTATACGATGCCTCTGTTGTTTCTCCATGGAGCCGTCGTGCCGGTACCACACCATCGTATGCACCATGAATGTTCTTGCAAATGGCCCTTAGTTTCCTTATTTTACTCTTTTATCATGTTCATTTTGATGTACCGGTATGAGGTTGTGCAGTGTTGATATTATTTGTTTCTTTATTTTCTCTTCATCATGTTCATCTTGACGTATTGAGAAAGTGGGTATGGTGTTGTATAGGTCATCAATGCTATCAAGGAGGTACTTTTGCTGAGCTAGTGTCTTCAACAAGAAAATGATACGATAAGCCACGGAAATTAAAAATAAAAGAGTCAATATATAATGGACTGATATGGTATAATCGGTGTTATTCACAGAATTCACTGAAGAGTCCTGGAAGAGGCAAAGCAGGAATTACCATTTATGATAAGATGGTTGGGGAATTCTAACTTACGAGGAGGAAGTAAAGGATGATTAGAGAACTTGAATGAAAATGTAGGGGAGATATTATTGTAAGTTCAAGATGAAAAGGAATTTAAGGTAGCTCATGCATTATTTCTGATTCACTGTATGTTTAACTTATTGAAACATATTATAGAAAGGGTAGAAACAAATACCAGTAAACAACAGCCTGCCAAAAGTAGTAGTGAATAGGTAAATGATATTGGAGTGATGGAAAGAAGAGATGTGATTGCAATAGTATACCGATACTAGGCTATACTATAACAATGGTTTAAGAAGAGAAGTAATTTTGATAAGGACACTAAATATATTTTAACCATCTTTTGTTAGGAGTTTTGAGAGGAGTAACAAGTGGCAAGAAAAAATATCATGAAACTGTTATGCTCTCAAGCCAAGCAATTCAGTGTTTTTTTAAATTTATATGCATCTCGATAATCCAGTGATTTGTGTATATTTAGTGAGGAGTGCGGGATGACCAGCTGGGTGCGCAACTCCCCCCTGCGGGTGTCTCTGGGACGGAGACGCTCTGCTTCTCCCTTACACGATGTTGATCCAGCTGCTGCTTTCCACTCTTTCATCAAGCACTGGCAACAGACATGCGACATATTTGAACGTACTCAGCTGCGAGGACAGGTGAGGCCATGTATAAAGCACATTGGTTACATTCATATGTGTTCTTGCTATGAATTAATGTTAAATTTACAGGTCACACAATCAAAATACGAGATTTGTGCATTGCAGTGTTGGTTGCTACAGTACTGTACTATGTATACAGTGTTATTCTGTAACACTACCATACAATATAGCTGTATATACTGCCAAAGAAGACTTATATATTATAATCCTGTATTTTCAGAGGGGTTAATAGTATGTTTATAATTTCACTTAAAAGAATTTGTTTGTTTACATTCTCATGATAACTAAGTTTGTTTACTGTAATACAGTATAATATATTCATAAAATGTGTTGACTGCAGGGCTTGTCATGGAGTGTGGGGAGTGCGCAAAGCTGGGGAAAGATTCGAACCTGTTACAATAAAAGTAGCACTGTTGGACTATAAATACAAAACTTTAGCACTTTACTTTTGTCAATTTGTTAGCATTTTATAGTGGGGGTCATTCACCCCATAATAAAATAGTGTAGTGAGGAGGAGAAGAGTATGTTTTCCTGGTTCATTACATCCTGACCTAACATGATCAGCCCCTCCCCTCCCAGGATCAGCCCCTCCCCTCCCACTCACATTTATCTCCCTCATGTACTCAAACTATCTATTAACCCACCTAACTGATGGTCGAACTTTCACAATTAGTCAGGGAAGTATTGCCGGTGATGTACATTCTCTGTTTGTATTGCAGATATTTGCTGATGATGTGACGGCTGTGATAAACCACCTGGCACAAATGGTGACTCTGCTGCTGGTAGACCTGAAGCAGATGCTGGCCCATGGTGCCCGGACACAGAATGGCAAAATACAGAAGAGTAATAATAAGGCAGTTGCAGGTGAAACCACCACAACTTCCACAACCACTTCTCACCCTCTGGCTGAATCTACTACCACCACCACTCAGCACTCTTCACTACCTACAGATGTTCCCCCAAACACTCCCATCTTTGATCACTTTCTGGGAGAGGAGATTCTGGAACGAATATTGGATTGGAGTCTCAAGGCAGGGGAGTTTGTCAGTGCTTTGAAATTGGAGCAACTAAAGGTAAGCACTTGAATTTCTGACTCGTGGCCCACTGTCAAATGATTCATTAGCAGGAAAATCTATATAATAAGGATACAATGTACTGTATGTATGAAATAACTTGGTGATGAAATAATGTGTTGGAATGCCACCAAAAAAACATTGCCGGTAATTTGTCTTTAAGATCCCCACTTGCTTCAGGTACAGTGTACTTCATAATACTGTACTGTAAGTACAGTATACATTATTTTTGAATTAGCAGTGGACACTGTGACTACAGTTTACAAAACTGATGCTTATTTTTAAAAACTCATAATTCATATTTTAAATTTACTAAACCCAAAAGGTTGAGGTATGTATAGCTGTTGTTTAAAGAATAAGAGTGTTTTCCTTGCAGATACTTAACAAATTCAGAAGGCAGCTTCCAATTAATGGATTATGTGATACAGTATGTACAGCAATAATGATCCCTTGTAGTGACTACTACTAAATTTCATGTAAAGTTCTGTTATAACTGGACATAAAAATAGTACATGATGTACAGTACACTATTGTGTCTTTTGTCTATTAATACGAGTAGTAGTAAGATTAGTTTCAAGAATTTTAATCCATGGAATTGCCCAGATTTATCATATTATTTTTAAAAATTTGTTGTTTTTTAAATTGTGAGATTTATTCAATGTTACTGAATAAATTAGGAAAACTTTTAGCAATAAGTGTTTATACTTATCTGCACCCTGCGGGGAGGCTTTGGTAGCTTAACACTATCATGCACGGCTGACGCATACGCTGTGTTTTAATGAGAAAAAAAAATTGCGTTCACTCAGGGTCACCACATTGGCGTCCTATTTTTGAAAAAACCTTGTTAAGATTCAACCATTGGTTGGATATAGTTCAAATTTGGATACCACATAGGTGTCCTCTACACTGGTAACATATAAAATATGATGAAACACACCCTATCTGGACAGTCTGGCTGCCAGCCTCAGTCAGTTTCCCCAATGCAACTAGCGCGCCATACATGAGGTGTGTCCTGCCACACCCGCTCATGCAGTTTAAACAAAACCAGACTGTGCTAGAGAATGTTAATAATAATAATAATAAAAAAATTGGTCTTCTTTTGGATTAGTACCCATATTGCTTACAAAATTTGCTTGTTTATGTGAACTCTTTTGTTACAAGGAATTCGTTTTTCAGGTTCATGAACAGCTTCTCAGTCACTCAAGACAAGAAATCCTGGTGTATAAGCCAATCATCCGTCCACTGCTGAAGCTACTGTGGTCATGCAGCGGGTGTGTCCACGCTGATGTGGAGAAGCGGCTGGTGGTGCTCCTCAATCAGTTGTGTGTCTCACTGATGCACAACCAACATCTCCTAGACTTCTTTTTCCAGTTCTCTGATGAACAGGGACCCACCAAGTAAGTTAGTTTGACTCACATTTTGAACTGTGCATGAAAAGGAAAGTAGCAACTAATAGTGATATTTAGACAATCTTATGGTTAGCCAGATTCACAGGCTGTTATCCCAAATCTTCTATATCCTTAATGGTTTTGCATGTAACCCCCCATACAATATATATCCTCTTACTGATTAATGATGTGTTTAAGTACAATTTCTTATTATATTTATTAGGTACCAGATTGTTTTGTGGTATTATTTATGAGATGTAATGTAACTCTATGAATCGTAGATAGAAACACCCTATAAAGAGGAGCCTATGTTGGCAATATTTTGCTGCTGTTTGTTCTGGTCAAAGACAAATTGTCATCGATAACAATGTCTCTTTTATTGGTGTTTTTCACTGTTTTTAAAGATTCATTATTAGTTAGGCATCATGAAGAGCTCAGAAAACTTGTATAAAAGTGACAGGTTGATTTAACTCCAGTTAGGGCTCATTACTGTATTGAGGCTGGCTTACTGTAAACCCTTGTTTTAATTCATTTTTTTCCCAGATAACTCTTTTCTATTTCCGAATCTACCTATGACAGGTTTGTGATCTTCTCGTTGTTGTTGCCATATGTGCATCGAGATGGTGGTGTTGGACAGCAGGCTAGAGATGCACTGTTGCTATGTATGGCACTATCAGCTTCGCACACTGCTGTAGGACAATACATCGCCCAGCACTCTAATTTCTGCCCGGTAAGAGAATTGAGGGATGTAGAGAAATTTCTTTGCCTTACTTTCAGAGGAGAAATTATACTACACATTTCAATTTTTTTTCAATACTGTTGACCTTCATTCATATTGTTCAAGTACAGTCGGCATAAATATATATATATACCGTATATATATATATATATGTATATATTATCCATGTGTTTTATGGCTGTTGCAGGTACTGGCAGCTGGTCTAAGTGGTCTCTACTCCATGTTACCACGTTCATTAACTATAGAGTCTGAGGGCTGGCACCGCTTAACTGCAGAAGACATTATTGATATGCCACAGCTTCAGTTATTTTTAAATTCTCTGGAATTCTGTAATGCAGTTGTTCAAGTAAGTTTCTTTTTTAAACTTTTTATTTAACTGGTTATCATTTGCATTATTCATGTTTTTATAAAATAATTTTGTCACACACTCTGGGAAGTGGGCATAAGCTTCACTCCAATTTTATTCCTGGTTATGCAGAAAAATGTACAGTTATAGTTGGTTAAATATGACTCTTACTGTTAAGTGGTACTTTATAAGATAAAGGGAAATCATATTGTTCATAGATACCTAACATTTTAAGGAAAGTAAATCTGTATTTGTTTTACTACAGGTTGCTCATCCTTTGGTGAGAAAACAGCTTGTGGAGTTCCTGTACCAAGGCTTCCTAGTGCCTGTTCTGGGTCCTGCGCTCCACCAGGTACTGTAATGTCTCTTCCCCCCTTTATCTCACACTCACACTATTTACCATACTCTTCACACACTGGCATGATTAAGTCGGTTTCAGACAAGTCAAACTTATTCATGCATTAAAGACAAATATTGGAGTATAGAACATATAGAACAAACTGTTCAGGGATGAAGTGCATACTTGTCTGGTGGAATATCAAAGTTAATGGACTCAATTACTTGGGGAATGTTTTCTTCATAATTACCATATTCAGCTTAAAGTACCACATGGTGCTGGAGTTCTTTCAGATTGCTTATGTAACATCTTTACCTCATTTCTCCGAGGGTAGAAAAATAGCAGTGAATTTACTGAACCCAAAAGGTTGAAGTATGTGTAGCTTTTCCTTAAAGAATAAGAATGCTTTCAGAAGGCAGCTTCCAATTATATGATACAGTATGTACAGCAATATCAAGCCCGTGTGGTGACTGTACTACCAAATTACACATGAAGTTATAACTGGACAAAAGAATGGTACATGATGTACAGTACACTATTGTGTCTTTTGTCTGTTAATACGAGTAGTAGTAAGTTTAGTTTAAAAAATATTTATCCATGGAATTGCCCAGGTATATTCATATTACAGTATTTTTAAAAATTTGTAGTTTTTTAAATGTGAGGTTTATGCAATTTTACTGAATGAGTTAGAAAATTTTAGTAACAAGTGTTTATACTTATTACTAAAATTTTAATAATTTAATAGTTGGTAGTACAGTATAATTATTAAGTTCATTATTGTTTATGAGCTAGATAGTATTCAGTAGAAGATTCAGTTTTGTAGCTAAGGATATGTCAGTGACATCTGCATTGATTATGGTTTGGATTCGGTCTTGCAACTTGTTTTCTCATCTTTGTCCGTAAGTTTGAAGTATGCTACTGATGCATTACCAGCTTTTCACTGTATGCTTCAAAAAAGAGCAGACAGTCCTATTTTGTTGTCTGCCTTTAAATGCAAAATTAGGGTCTAGTATATTTTTTCTCATGTCATTATTTGGATTGCTTGTTTTATGTCAACTTTTCAGTCCGTATGTTATTAGAAGCAAGAATTTTTTTTTTTTTTTTTTTTCTCAGTCTTCTGTCTTGGTGGACTTTTAGGGTTGTCATTAACAACATATTGTAATGCTTGGTCCCTTTACTGCACTTTCTGCATAGTACAGTACAGTACTGTGTAAACAATATTTATTATTTTAAGCCTTTAGGAAACAATAAAATCACCTAAGCATTATATGTAATAATCAAGATTGAGTCACTGTATTGAAATGTATGTAATTAAATTCAGAGTTTATGTTCCATTGCCAAGGATCCAATTTGCTTGTTTTATATTGTATTTCCTATATGATATTACCCTTCAACCCACTGTGTTTCTACAGCTAGTGGTATTATTAAAACTATTAGTAATGACAACCCTATTCTTTCTTATTCTTTGTTATTTTTTCTGCAACATACAGTATTGTGTGTAATAATGTTTGGTTAATGTGAGGTATGAAATGAATATATATGTGGGTGGTGCCACTCAGGTTTGTGCTTTATCTTTTGTCTAATGGGGTTGTGTAGGATTTATTCTTTTTCATTAATTGTGGGCTTAAGTAAGTTTGGTTCCTTTTTTTGTATATTTTTTATGTGTTGCTTTCATGGACCTTTATGTGACTTGGTACCACAGGGGGAGGCAGCCCCTGGGGAGGGTCGGGTCCACAACAGTCCCATCTTCATGGTCAGTACTGCCTCCCTCCCTCCCACACCCTCACTACCTCAACACTGGAATGATAGCTTTTGTTGTTTTCTTGACTTCTGCATTATCTGCTTGCATTCTCTAGTGCATTGTGGAATGTTTGCTTTTCTCTTGGATATGCATGAATCAGAAATACACTTACTGGCTACCAAAATAGGGAAGTCCTTTCAAATTTTTATAAGAGAGATAGAATTACTTACAGTCGATGCTAACTCTCAGGTTAATGTGCAATCTAATACTGTGCATACTGTCCCTGAGTATTGAATGATAGGATGTGTGCTGAACCTTACAAAGATTTATATTAACAATAAACTTGGAAACAACTTAAGCATATTTCAGATGACTGCCATACGATAACTGAGACATTCATTTTCTCTGTAATTCATCACATACGGCATAGCTAAATTAGTTTGTCCTCAAGTGGTTAACACGTATGATACAGTAGTTTGCAAATTTTTTGTAAAAAAATTGTATGTTGCGAGTGATATAATGGGTTATAATACCTATGGTTTGACAAAGTGAAATTGTGAAAGCAATATAAATGTTAATTGTGTAATTAGTTGTGTACTGCGTAGGGAAGTTGCGTCCCTATCACCCACCATTCTTGAGATGGTGCAGTCAGCCTTGTATCCCCTACAATGTAGAGGGAGAGTGACGGTTGGGGACCTCGCTCTCTAACAGTGACCCCACTAAAGGCTCAAATTGCCTCGGGGCCCCTTGTTTGTGAGGGGTCCTGCACTGGAGCTAGAGCCTACTTAACCCTTGAAAAAGGGAAATGGAGTATTGATAATGATGTGTATAACAGGAAGATTGAAGGATTTTGTTGGAGGGGGAAATGTTCAGACAAGTAAGTGAACAGGATTGAGACATATATGAGAGAAGGGAGTTTAGTTGTGCATCAAAGCACTGTAGCGTTATAACAGGGAGAGCAGATGAACGACTTCTGTTGTGGGCACCTTTGTGGAACAAGGCATCAGAGCTATAGATAAGTGGATACCAGTACATCTTATGTAACTCTTCGTCTTTTGAGTGTCAATAGAGAAATTGGTCTGTGTTATGAAGCCACAGATTGGAGTTTGCAAGTTTTAACATTTTCACTGAAAATTTTAAGGCACTATGAAATAACTATAGTTCTGTTCATATTAATAGTTACTGTATGAAGGATAGTACTGGTTAGTATGCCGTTCAGTATAAAAGCAAAGTAATTTTTATGATAGTAGAGTATTGGGAAAAAATTTGAATCGTGCAAAAGATATCCAGAATATACCGGAAATTTGAATGTTAGGGTATGTTCTTTAATTGAAATTAATAATGTATCAACACATTGATATAGAATTAAATGCTTCATGTGAATCCATTTCCCTAACACTTTCAAAGTACAGTATGGTATATCATTATCATTTGAAATATGAGATTTCTCCCAATGAAAAATAACCATCATCATCCTTAGAGTCTCCTTTACTAATTAGCAGAAGCCACATTTCTGGGATTGCTAGAATTCTGCAAGCTGCGGCAACATGTTTGCTAGGTAACTTGATAGTATGTGCCTTTTATATTTGAGTATGGTTGGTAGATATGTTAATTGTTTATAGTTTGTAACAGATTAGTATTGCAAGTGACATATTCATTTAAAAAATTTAGGAATATATGTAGATATGGTGTACAGTATATCTCATCACTTTCTCATATGTGAAATATAGTAATACATTGATTAAGGTCTGAGGTGTTACTCTTACAGTGTATTGGTTAGATTCATTTCACTCTTAACATGTGATTTATCTGTAGTAGATACCAGTAGATGAATGTTCATATCCTATTGCTTACCCTTTCCAATATTAACCTTGCACTTTATGTGCCACATGCCATACATTATTAGGGTTTGCCCTGGATTAACTGTTTTCAGTAATATATGTAACCTGTATTTGTTATGTGAACTAGATGTTAGACTATTTTATTCAGTATACTACAGGGTACAACCAATACTCATTTCTTGCATCCTGGGAAATTTTAGCCAAGAAGCAAGTACCAGGCTGGCAAGTTTCTGGAGCCAATCGTACATTTATATACAGTTGAGCAAGTAGAAACTGCAAGAAAAATATGGCTGCATATGGCAACATCTGGCAGTTCTCTGTAGTAAGCCCCTGTATCTTTATGAATGAATCACTGTGAACCCAGAGCCACTGTAAGGTGGAACGTGATTAGCTGAACTTTGATTGGTGGTGAAGATGTTGCCATTTACAGCCATATTTTTCTTGCACTTTTTACTTACTCAACTGTACATACTGCATTAACTAACTTTTTACTAATTGAAGGGAAATTTAACTAGTGTCAGTAAAAGTTAAGTATAATATAACATAAATCACTCACAGGTATAGTTGTCTAATTTTTGCATTAAAGTAAAAGAACAGTATTGTAATGGGTTGGAGAAGTAGTAGCAGTGTAGGGGTCTGAGGCAATTGAAATTACTGACTAGTATTTTGCAAACTTAGCTGTCATATGTGTTGTGGAGTAACACACTTTGTTTCTTTGTAATTTATAGATACACAATAAATCCACAACCCTGTCATGAATTTGTACTCAGAATCTTTAATCTGATCTGCAAATGAAAACTTTGGCATTCCAGTCAAATATTTTTACAGATTTCCATAAATGATTTAGTGATATTTTCTCACTCTTTTATCCTCTCTTAATCTTCATCTGTTTTTTATGCTTTTAAGAGATGCATAACAGATGTCTTACAACCAGTAGAAGATTTGGAAGGGTAAGAAGGCATCACCATAACATTTGAAACGTCTCTACTCAGTAGACAAAGCCTTAACCTTTATAGGCAAGCCTCTGACCAACATTTTCCTATAGACAAAACATTTAATTTTTCCTGCAAACACTACCTCTCACTTTCTCTGGTGACAACTTCTGACCTTGTTTGCTAACCTATAACAAACTTTCTATGCAAGCATTTTACCATCATCTTCTGAAGCCACAAATTTCTTTTGCCTCAACTGCATTGTGCTTCATTACCTGTTTGGGTGTAAGAGGGGGTTGTGAAAGAATAAGAAAGCAAATATTAACCTTGACGTATGCTGCTTGTGTTTTGATGTGGGTACAGTACAGTACCTTGTTGCTGTAGAATTTTGATATTCCTTGCCCTCTTGTGTGCTATCCAGTAATCTTTCACTGCTTGTAAGGTTATCTAACTATGTATGGTTGTTATTTTGTGCAGAGGATTTGTACTAACTCAGTGCTTGTGTAACAAATTTATTAATACAGTATTATAAAGCTTATGTTTCCAGTAAAATATGTATAGACATATGATATTTTGCAGTGTTAGTTGATTTATACATCATAAAGAAATTACAGAGACCAAATTCTGTTCTTTTTTGTCAGTACAACTGGCTGTTGAAATTATAATCTGTATTAGCTATTTTTACAGTACAGTCATCTGCAGAAATATGCTTCAGCCTTTCACCATTATTATAGGTGAATAGAGGTGATGGCATTATTTAATGAAGTACAGTACTTGTATTTTTACCTTGCACACTTTAAATCAATTACAAGTGAAGTTTGTATTGAAACTGGTTAAGAATACAATGTTTGCAGATCACAGCTTGAGTTTTTTGCTGTTTACTTAATTATTACCATGATGACTAACCTGAGCATTGTGTTGTTTGGTTGAGGCGGTGATGGGTGAGGTGGTGGCAGCAACGGCCTACACTGAGCTCTGCCTGCGTACTGTCACTGAACCCCAACTGCTGCGGGTGTTCCTCGCCTTTCTACTGGTCCCTCCTCCTGGCCCGCCTTCTCTTGACCCACCAATCATCACACTGCTTATCTCCAGGCTCCACTCATCTAATACGGTAACTCTCATATGACGTGTATTCCCTGTTACTATATTTACTTGTGCTTTACTGTTCCTTGTTTTTTTAATTACTGCCTGTTTATCTGTAATGAAGGCACTAGTGTTTTATTTTTCTCCTGTTTTGATGTTCTATCCTAATGTATCAACTTTCTATATCATCTTAATCATAAACTTTCTCTAAATCAATAAAAGCCATAAACAACTTGCTTTCTTTCTCGTAAGCTTTTCCCTTGGAACAGTAATAGTAAAAGTAATCCTCTCTCTCCATAGCAACTGTGCCTGGTGACCCTGAGCCTCTTCTGGACCCTGGTGGAGCTCAACTGTGAAGACCTGATGGTGGCGCTGGTGTTCCAGTACCTGACTCCCTGTACCCACGTCATGCTATCCCAGCGCTCGTGCCTCACCCAGCCCCCCTGCCCTGCTGCAGCCAGTGCTCCACATAAGCTCCTCAACCTGACTCCAGCCATCTGCAAGGTTAGTTAAATTCTCTTACCGGTATATGTAATAAAATCTAGTATGCATTGTATTTTTCTTCCACATACTTATACATTTGACCCTCGATTTAACGGACTAAAAAGAGGTTAACCTTGTTCGTTACTGGAAAATTGACGTAACCTAGGGGATAATCTATCTATCTATCTATAGCTCCGACGCCTTGTTCCCTCCGGGAACTCCCACCAAGGGGGTGGCCACGGCAGAAGAGTCTCCAGTTTTACCTGTTCCAACACTCCCTCCTCACTTGCTCCATCCCCCCTCCCCCCTCACACTTCTCTCTCTCTCTCATACTCTTCCACTCTGTTCTGCCATCTAACTGGAGGTCTGCCTCTCACACCAGGTCCCACAACTTCACTATCGTACACCTTCTTTGCAAACTCCTCACCTTGCATACTCTCCACATGTCCAAACCATCTCGGTGTATTACGCTTCACTCTCTCAACCACTCCACACTCAATACCAATTGCCTTCTCACTCATACCACACCTCTCATATACACTCTCATTACTTTCTCCATCCCACCTAGTAAGTCCACATGCTCCTCTCAGATAACTCATTTCCACCGCACCTATTCTAGACTGATGAGCCCTACTCCATGTCCATGTCTCCGACGCATATGTCAGTGTTGGCAGAATTATACTATTTCTCAGTCCCTTTTTCACTTCCATACTCACACTCCTACCCTTCATTATCCTCCCCAGTGATCCTGTGACCTGCCTGCCCCTCACTGCTCTCTCCCTGATTCTCCTTCCATACTTCCATGTTTACACAAAACTGTTCCCAGATACTTGAATTCCCTCACCTCCTCCATCCTCTCACCCTCTAAAGTTATCTCACATTCCGTCCTGTCCCCTCTGTAACTCCCTTTCACTCTCGGCCAGCAGCAAAGTGTCATCCGCAAATAAGCTTGCAACCAAGGACCAATCTACTCCATTCAACCTTAGTTTTGCACCCAGGCCCTCCACCTTTACCTTCATCTCTCTCATGCAACCATCCATAAATAAATTGTAATTATTACTGTACTTTACATACAAAATACAGTACAGGAATTCTAAACTCATGTTAGAAGTAAGGACAATGTCCATTGAGAGGTTGTTCACTCTAAAGGGGTTAGGCTTAAGCATGAGTGTAGTGTAGTGAGTGGAAGAGTATGAGAGAGAGAGAAGTGTGAGGCTAACGGAACACATAATATTGTCAGTTTTCACCAATGGTCCTTGAGTTTTTACTCGTACAGTACATATACAGTTTCTGAGTTTGTATTGAATATTTTTGGGCACTTTCTCTTACAGTCACTTCTATTTTTTGTCTTTATGAGTTCTTTGCGCCCTCTACAAATGCACACACTGCCACCTAGCATGGACAAAATTTTCGAGTAATGGACATTCTGTTCGATGCGTAACATTGTCCGGTAGCAAAAAGTGTTTGTTAAATCCGAAATCCGTTAAATTGAGAGTCGAGTGTACTTGTATTTAACTTGTGATTAAGATCCTCAACCTTGCTTTCCTCCTTTGCATGGGTAGTTCCACTCATTCCTGTATGATAATTATATACTCCAGTCTATGCCATCTACTCTGATACTAGCCATAACTAAATCATAATGGTCTGTATACTACTTTATTTGTGTAGTACTAGTAAGTAGAGCACTTAGCTGGAGTCCCACATCAGGCAGTCTTGCCAAAGTTTGAGTATTCCAGAGGTAGCCAGGAAGTTTTTATTCTTGCCTTATCATTACACCAATGAGTGGCAAAATATGGCTCATGGATGTTGCCTTGTATATACAGTAAACCCTCGTTAACTCGGATCAATTGGGGGGAGACCCTTGTCTAATTATCTGAAGATCCGAGATAGCCACATGCACACCCGCCTTCAAAACTACATGTGCTTTCACTCGTATCTCTGGTTCCCATACACCGCTGCGCACACACAAAAGCATGACAATTTTACAAAAAAGGATATTAATATTGCAGAAATATATCTAATAATGTATATTAACATGAAATAAGGTATTGTGGTGTGGTGTGATGGTAGGTGAGGAAGTATGGGAATCAGAGCTGGTATCGGTCAGTTTATCAGTCACGGTGTACTTGTTACCACACCGACACATTATTCCTGCAATTTTTGTGATTTTTTTATGCTTGCTATTAGTAGTGATATTAGTAGTGATGAAAAGAAAAGAAAAGATCATCACATTACGTGAAAAAGTCTATATTGTTAAGAGAAAAGAGAAAAGGTGGCAACAATTGGCCATGCTTTAGTATTGATCAAAATAACTATAGCAACCATAGTTATAGACAAAGAGCTCATCTTATCTCATGTTAAAGTTGCATCTCCTATGCATTCAACTATAATAACATCAAGATAAAGTTTATTAATGGATAATGGATCACTATGTGGTCACCGTGGTAATACCATCATGACTGATGCATATGTGGCTCCATGGTTCGCTTGGCAGTGACACAGCCAATTGTATATCATTGTTGATGATAAAATATATGATAACATTGTTAATGTTAATGGAACACTATGTGCAGTCACCATGGTAATACTGTCATGACCGATGCATATGTGGCTCCGTGGTTTGCTTGGCAGTGATGCAGCCAATTATATATCAGTACATCACCATTTTTCAGGCAGTAAAGTTAATTAATAATGAAAACATTGAGTTTCTTATACATACCTGTTGTGGTAAAAGCATAACTTTTTTATGGTCAGTTGACATTGGGTATAAATGTATGGTATAGAGATGGTAATTCGAGTTTTGTAGAAAATTAACTTGTATCACTTCTCAGGCTGTAGGCCTTTGTGACGATGCACTCGGAAAATCCCCGCATAAGTCAAATATACATCTGAGTTATAGATAAGTGTCTGAGACACTGATGGTGTCCCGAGTTATCGGATATCCAACTTATGAGGGTCCGACTTAGCGAGGGTTTACTCTACTATTAAAAATTATCCCTTAATGATTTAACTTACAGAAATATTCTTTGCTTTCTGTAACATAGCTTGTACTGTGTGTTGGACAGGTGGAGAACACATGCAACAACAGTGAAACAGCAGAGGCCATGGGATGTCATCAGACATTGTGCACCTCACAACCATCACCAAGCACATTGCCATTGCCCCACCGCCAGCGCTCATTCTCCACTGCCTCCACCTGTTCCACTGAGAGTGAGTTATTGTATAGTGACCAGCCAACAGCCTACTCAGATTACCTGCTGGAAGCAAGAGCAAGAGTGGCTGCCACATCCCTGGCTTGCAGTCAGTGGACCTGGCACTATGATGGCCTCCACCCTTCTCCGTCCCAGGCAGTAGAGATGCTGGAAGTTGCCCGTCTTAGCCCTTCCATGCTCTACCCAAAATCTCGTTCCCAATCAGACCCAATGCAAGTACAGTCTGAGGATTCTCTGCCACACCAGGCTAAAGTACGAAGTGCCACTCTGAACTTGAGTGATAGAACTAGTAACAAAAGTGTCACAAAATCAGTGTTCAATGGTGTAAATGATAGTGAAAATTTGGTTACAAGATCAGGTCAGGATGGTATATTGGAGGAAAGAGGGGCAGTTGCGAGTGGAGGGGAAAGAGGTATAGGTACTGGAGGGGAAGAAGAAAACCTAGACTCCCTAGGAGAGAGCAGTGGCTATGAGAGTTTCAACATAAGAGCATCTAGGGACTCTTCACCAGTGAACAGTTCAGACAGTTACCCCAGAAGCCAGCAAGCTATTGAGCCAACCATTGAGATGAGTCAGAGACTTACAGCCAACCTTAGACATCTTACACATACCCTTGGTGAAGACGACCAGGAGTTTATAGAGTCCCTACAGAGATCAACCACACCAGTTGACATTGAACTGACTGGTTTGGAGGAGACACTGTGTGAGATTGATCAAGCATTTACTTCTTTCAAAATTTATGACATTAGTTCTTCTAGCAACAAGGTAAATATATATTAAAATGTTCATTGGTTTCAGCATAACCTAATACTGTACTGTATTTGGAGCAATGTTATTATAATGGTTAATATTATAGTTGGTGGTCAATCGTACTTTAATACCATTAACAGAAAAAATATAGTAACAGTATTAAATTAAAACATTTTATATAATTTTACTTGCAGGTATATTGCCTAGAGGTTGTAGGTGAGGATGGGGAGTGGGACAGTCTGCCCTGGCAAAATCATGAGCCATCTCCAACAGAGGTCACAGAGAAAACTTCAGCCACAGAACTGCAGACTAGACCAACCATAGGTAAACTTAAGTTTGAACTTGTACTGTATATTGTGTATCCTCATAATTCCCTCCTTGATAAGCACTCCATCCCCATGGTGGAATGCATTGCCTATAGATGGTGCATAGGCTTTCTAGAAACCACATAAAAATAACCCTCATCCTCACAGCAGAACTTGATGTGCAGGTGGCCTTTGGTGTTATGATGATATGATTTGTGACTGAATATAATTATTGTAGTAATGGTCATCCAGGATACAGCACTTACTTTGAAATTTCTGAGAAAATTCTGTACTAAGAAATCATTATCTGGTGTGTGCTGATTTTTTCTTGAATTCTACAGGTCCGTTTTTGGAGGCATTAATGTTACGTGTGGACCAGATGCTAAATTCGAATATCCACGTCAACTTGCTAGCCACCACAATCATTAGTCGCCTTGCCTCCTATCCGACACCACTGCTCTCAACCCTGCTCCTTGACTCAACCATTGTCTTCCAACCAGCTGTGCGTTCTCTTGTGCAGGTATGTCATTTGCTCCAAAGAACTTTAGTGTCAAACTTGTGAAAAATGTGAATGCCATCATGTTTTTTTCACATAATGGCATTCACATTACTTTTTAACCCAGACAGTATTGCTGACAGGGAGAAGAATTAAAAAAGTTAAGCCGAAACAAACATCTTTCTGACAACCCTACTGAATGAAAATTGTTGCACTATCTGGTGAGAAACAGGATCTTTTATTTCCTAATGGTATGAAATTTTGTCATGTGCAGGTGATGAGTGGTCTGAAGCAGCGCATTGATGCATTGCTGACCTTTGATGATACCCCATTATTAGTGGAAGCCAGAGCATGGTTCATGATGCGAGTAATAATACCAAGGCCAGTCCCATCCCGGCCACGCACCCCTTCAGTCTCCTCCACTGCTTCTACAGATACCCTTCTCAGAGGTGGAACATTTACTTGTTCATGTTGTTGAACTCATGATTGTTTAGTTTATAGCCATATTTCAAGGTTGTTAATGATCTTATTACTGTGGGTTTTTATAGCTACATGTTTATATTTTAGAATAATATAATTACCATTTTTAATGTACTGTATAGTATACCATAGAAATTATTTTTAAAATTTATTGTGTAGTGTACTCTTTGTCATGAAAAGCCATGATAGAGTTGATGTTGATATGACAGGTGAGGGAAGGAGAAGGAGCATATCCAGAGCTGTGTCATCACTCTTCCGTCGTGCTGGTGCTGCAGAGAGACCACATATAAAAGAAAGTCCTTTGGAACATCTCCCAGACAAATCTGGGTACAGGTTTGTCTTGAAATACAATCCTCTTTTACTCTCATACAATACTTTTCAGTGGTAATTAACATGTAATTTTTTAAATTTTTATTACTGTATTGTACAGTATATCCTTTTCCTTGGTAGTGTGGACAGCCATACCTCATCTGTGCTTGATAATGTGGATATCTGTGCATACTTATTTTTTTCATACCCAGGTTTATCAAGCGATCAGTAGTGGAACCAGGAGGTGGACCTGTGAGTGAGAAGCAACATGCTGCCAGGTGTGCTGTGCTGCTACAGGATTGGTTACAGGAGCTGGCTGCCCTTGCACAAGAGCAAACAGTTGCTGTGCCAAGTCTGGAGTTCAAGCTCCCCTCAAGTTGACAGTGACACCTTTGTATGAGTGCCCATTGTGGGATGGTGAGTCCTTAGGTTAGCAAAACGGCTGTATTTTATGTCACTCTTAAGTGTCATAGCCATATGCAAGAAAAGTCTCGAGTCAGGCAGTGATGATAACTGGTATTATGGATCCATGGATGCTGTAATGAACCGTCATATCTGTCATTGTCATAGTCTACCATGTGACTTTTGTACAATGCAGTGAGTAGTTGTACTGGATGGAACATGTGAGTGGAAGACCAGGCTTGGGTAAGTTGGAATTATGGTTATTGTTAACACTGAACTTACTCCAAGCCACCGCTCATGTTTTGGAGTATCATTTTTACCAGTCTAGCATTTAGATATCAAAATACTGAATTACATTGCAGTTTCCAAAGACATTAGTTTTACTTGTATATTGATCACACAGTTTTAACATGTATATAATTATATAAATAATATATATAGATATATTTTATGATAGATGATAGGCTGTTGTCCTCATATCATATCACTTGAATAGATCAAATCACTGCAAATAGAAAATTATATATGCTAAAGAAATTTTATCTAAGTTATTAACACCAAAGACTAGAAAGTCATAAACTAACACAAAGTACATTTGTTACTGCAATACAGCCAAGTAATATTGTATTAACCCGTAGGAAAATAGAAATTATGCAGAGCTCGTACCTTCATCTGAATTATATGGTTTAAAATCTTCCTAATAGAGATATAGGCCCAAAGCTCTGTCATGTTTAATATGTTAAACCTTTTCTGTGGGATAATGCCATACATATTTACTTTGCCACTGTATCACTGAGATTATTGAAGCCAAGTAATATAACTAAACTACAGTTGCATGTATGTACATACAGTAGTTGGTTTAGCATGAGCACTGACAACACATGATTCTCTTTGGTGCAATCAATTACCACTTTCAATTTAAAAACTGAATGAACTCCCCAGTCCTCAAGAATCTTGCATATCTCTCTACTGCAGTGCAATGTTATTCTCATTTTCCCCAATCATGCATTGACTTAACCTACTCTGGGTGATCCCGTCCACCTTGCAATACTGTAGTTATATGGCCTTGGCTGATTGCAAGTTTTTGTTGTGGTTTAATGTATAGTCATGCGAGGGCTGCCATGTGTAGCTATGATTTGTGAATGAAATAGTTTTACATATGCAATATACTGTATATACACAAGTTATGTATCTGGGTTAATATTCTATATTTTATTGACATCCTCTTTACCTCCTCTCAAATTTGTGACAGCTTCATTCAAAATGTGATTACAATTGAATTCTTCCCCTAGTTGTGATTCTCGTAAATATCAGTTCATCTTTTTTTTTTTTTTTTTTTTTTTTTTTTTTTTTTTTAAATCACTTGTCAGTTATTGTGCTGCACTTTGAGATGGAACCCATTTTGTGATATATTAGATAAATTGTGTCACAGGCACTGAAATGTTAAAATTGTATAGAAAGTAACAAGATTATATAATATTTTCTTTAAATCTCAAGTTCTGTATACTATATTTTTGAGATGTGACAGTAGTAAGCTTTTTATTTATGGGAGTTGAGAAAACACACACAACTGGAAATTCTTTTAGAAAAATTGTCCCCCAACTACTGCACTGTACTTCTATTCTAGTTTTTGGTTTGTACAGCATTGATTTGTGTCATCTTTTACTTGTAAGGTCAACAGTTACAAACAAAGATAACGTGATAAGATAATTTGTTATTATTCTTCTTCTAAGATAAAGGTCTCTGTATTTAAACACTGGTAATGTAAAACAGAATACTTCCAAGATTATTGTGATGGTATCCTGTACACTTACAATAGATTCCTAATGTGTGTGTAATATTTCTTCAGCTACCCCTTTTGTAGTATTTACCTCAAAGAAGTAGCTTATACGATACTAAGTTGTGGGCTTGTCTTGAAATGTGGATAGCTAATTGTTCTCTTTAGTCAGCAGTAAATTTTGTCACTACCTAGGAATTGGTACAAAACTTTCATTTTGTTCCATCATGGCGTCACAACCACTTGTTTAAATGCTATCCCAATTCTTCTATGCAATTATACGTAACTATACATGTTGAAAACAAAAATTTTTGGTAATGACTTACGTATGAAATAGAGAAGGAAGAGGTGAAGTAAGAATTTGAATAATTGTTGCTTAAATGGCAATACTGTATCATAACCTGTCATGTATGTACATTCGATCAAATATTTATCATTGCACACCTCATGGGAACAATCAAAGATTAGGAACTTCTACCATACCACTCCAGAGAGACATTGGTAGGGCTAATCAACCCATTGCCCAAATAGGGCTTTGTATAGTATAGTTTGTTGTGATGTGAGGGCAGGTAATATTGAGTTGTGATATTTCTGGTAGAGCTGATTATTTCTCTGGATGTGTGTGTTAGGGTAACCTGATATCCAAAAGTTGGTGGCAGAAAAAATGTAACCAACATCCAAGATCTGGAGGAGAAGGAATGCAAACATTTCTTTGAGTTTCCTGATATTTTTATCTGTTGGGAGAAAGTGTCTGTGACATCTTGAGCTATAATGTTCATTGAGGAATTCAGGATTTCTTTTAAAACCATACCTGTGTGATATAATTTTGTTCGACTATACTGTACAGTACAAACACACCACAGCCCACCATACTTTTTATATAATATGTATCCTCTCCATTCTTGAAGTCTATATCCAATACTATAGTTTCATCACCTCTCCCATCAGTTCTCCCATAACATGTAGGTGACTTTTTGTGCCACTTCCTGCTTTTTTGAAACACAACTTGCCATAATACACTTGAGGAGTTCCAAGATGCAATGACCAGATACCAACACTATCCACTATTGTACAGTAACTTAACTTTTTCCAGTGTTCATTTTCATATATATTTTCATGTTTCCAGGTACATAAAAATTTTCACAAAACAAGAAAGATGCAACCGATCAGATGTCACAATAAAACTATGTGTAAACCAGTTAAACGAATGGTTGAAGTTATATTTCTATAGTCTATTTTATTCTGATTGAAGCTAAAAATCCACAGCTGATAAATGGCCTTCTACCTTTTGAACGGTTGGTTGATGGACAACTCATGTTCCTGGCAAGTGATTAATTCTTTTAGCATTTATAATATTTATACCAGTTCAAGTTTGATGCCTCAATCCCTCCAAGGAACACCCTAACTCACAGAAGAGTGATGATTATGTTGGCGGTGGAATTTTACCTCCTGCTATAAAAAAAAGGCATGTAGGTATTTTATTTGTGTCTAGGTGCTCCTCACTTGGTTGTTTATACTCACTTGGTTATTAATGTACAGTGCTTTATATTATTATTGTTCTTTAGTCAGTGGTGAATTGTTTTTGTTGGTTATATCCATATTCTGGAACTGTTACTATTAATCACTAAACCTCTGGCTTGTTTACCTTTCTAACCCATAAATGACAGAATGACAAATGTAAGTATGCAATTAAATTTACATATTATCAAGGTTTGATTTATTAACAGAAGAGGTCAATATGAGTTTCATCATCCTGTAAGGACTATGTTTTGGGAGTGGTTCAGGCATCTTTCATCTCATTATGGTTTGTGTGAAACTTTTGTAATGACTACATCTTTCCACTTCATTTATGGTTTGCCCCATCATAACCCTATTGAGGACCCATGTTTAAAACTCATTCTTGCATACAAGTGTTGTGGAGAGGGGTACCACCTCAAACACTTCAGCCACTCCATATGGTGAACCAAACATTTCCATGGATGTATTTCCTGACACTTAAACATATCCTACTCATCACATCTTAGACATTCTTATTGAACAGTTTTTTATCCATACAACTCTACAAGCATCTTTCAACTAGTTTCCACTTCCTTTTTGTTCATCTAATGTTTTCACTTGTCCACAAGGACTTTAGGAACACTATGTATTTTTATTATATACAGTAGACAAAAATTCAATAGTCGTGTCATGTACCAGGTAGAATAAAGTATTGTTGCAAGTAATCGAGCCTCACTTCTTGAATATGTTATGCTCAGGGCCAAAGGGGAAATGAGTGATGTTTTCTGGGCCATCATCATTAATGACAATAATGTCATGCTCCCGGTAACCCCCAGCCCCAGGTTGACCCTCAGGGATGAAGAACATGGGTTCCATTGAAACCACCATCCCAGGTTCCAGCACTGTCTCGATGTCCTCTCGTAGCTCCAATTCTAGACACAGACAGACAAAGTAGTACAAGCTAGGGTAGAGACTTAATATTAACAGCATTGAAATATTGAATGAAATGGATTGGCGATTTTCATGAAAGGTGAATATAGAAACTAAACTACTCGAGCTGTAAAAGAAACTTCACATCTGAGGAGACTAACCTGCTTCTCGACCATAATAGTGTGAGAGGACACCAAACGAGTGTCCGTAGCCAAATGAGCGATACTTTAGGAGGCCAAATTGAGCAAAGAGTTCATTTAGCTCGCGTGCAATCTCTGAGCATCGAACACCTGGCCTGATGAGCTCAATTCCTCGCTTGTGGACTGCCACATTGGCCTCCCAATTCTTGAGGTGGTCATCACTGCAATGGTTCAGGAACCATGTACGCTCTAATGCTGTGTAGTACCTGGAACACACTCGGGTGTCAAGTTGTGAATACTAAAAGGCATGTGTTGAGAAAGGAAATGTTAGGGTGCATCCACATCTTGAGGCAACAATTTTTATGTTATCATCAGTTGCGGATAAGAGGAGCTCAGCAGAGAAGACAAACATATTAACGTATATATGAGCAATTCATATATATCTTCACTTGCTGGGATGTACAGTCGGCGGCAAAAGTCCTGTCGCCTCACTTGCTTCACCGAGGTACGCAATGTTAATAGATTCGAGAGTATTAGGTGTAGAAAACATGCGTATTTCTCGAGTCCATGAACACTGTGCGTCTCGGTGAAGCAGGTGAGGCGACAGGACTTCTGCCGCCGACTGTACTGTACAGGTAGATACATACGTAGTTTAACACAAATACGAAAGTTCGGTACCATATACTGTGCTCTTCGTTTCAGTGAAATGTTAGTATCCTTCTATTGTCACTAGACTATGAAAGAAGGAGTTGCTGCCATAAGTGGACTGTTCTTACCCTTGCGGCATCGGGAAACAGTTGAGTGAAAGGATATCCCCAGACTGGAGCCTGCGGGTAGTGACTGGGTTGTGGGCACCGTCAGTGTTGATACCAGACTGAAACCATACCCAACCTGTCCACCGAGCAAAATCAAGGGTAATTTATGTTACTGCAAGTGAAACCTCACCCTTTGAAATTTGTTGTTAGTGAAAGGTTGACATGAACTTGCTAAATACGAGTCATTGTGGTGTGGTCTTATTTTTTGTTATCGATTTTTAATTGTCTTCTTTGAGAGCATTGTCTTTGTTTATTATTTTTTTATTATAGCTAACTACCACGTACTGCATTTGTAATTTATAGGTGTGACAGTAACTGTGACTTACTGTCCATGAGATCAGAGTCGGGGTAAAGCTTGGCGATATTCCTGACCATGGCTTGAGTTCCCGCCAGAGCTACCTCGTACTCTGGCACGCCCACACCCAGGGCCTCGGCACACGCCCACCCACCCAAGTCTGCCGTCGCTGCGCTGTTCTATAAACATGTCCATCATTAAAATTCAGTGTACAGATATATTTAATATAAATGCAACATTACATTTTGTGAGAAACATTTTTCAAATAGGGAAAACACTGGGATTTATTCCTACCTTTATAACTGCAATTTCCTCTTTACTCTTAACCATACGCATTTTCATAGTGGCTTCAGACACGTCGATGAGTTTGTTGGTGAGGTGAGTTCTGAGCTTGGTGGCTGCCTGCAGACTCAAGTGGTCCTCCTCCACACCCATAGCACCCACTGTCATCCCCAACTCCTGCACCACCGTACGGAAGAAGTTGTCCCTCTTCCAGTCAGTGTAGATGATGTTATCCTGTGGTGTGGAGATAATCTACAGTTACCACAACCATGTTAAGGTTCACACCAGAGTCAGATCACACAAAGTTTAGACACATAAGACACAAATCACACCAAGACATACAACACATACGAGCTTAGACACGCAGAGTCCAATCTTAACCACGACATTCAAATGACAGCAATATACTATATACTTATAGTGAACGAAATGCAAGCCAACTAACATAGCTAAAAACTATCTCAGTACTGCTACATTAGTTTGGAATTTGCATTGACACTTGAAACTGATTCTGGACGAGGACGAGCAGAAAAACGGTGAGGGTCCTGCCCGTATTTATCAAGGTAAAGCTCACTCCTAAATTAAAATGTTGTTGGTAAGCGTTCATTCATGGCAAATTCTATAGAACCCGAGTCGGCACTGCTCTGCAATCATACAAGACTCTTCTTTCAGGAAGAGGAAAATGGTCCACTGCTTCGAAATGGGGCTTGAAACACTTTGGCGAGGTCACTAATGCTAACATACGAACAAGTGCGAACTCTGCTGAACTCCTTGTCTTTTCTCGTGCAGCGTCACTGTAGCCGCAGCCTAAGTCACTCGGTAGCCTACCTCTTTTGAAAGTATATGGTGATAATCATTCTTTCGCTCCGTACAAAAATTACCCAAATATTTGCTGGACTGATCATTGACATTACAAACTTTCTTCATTCTTGTGAAGTGCTCGTAAGGGGAGATTCTTTTGTTGGTGGATTGGAAGGTCTCTGATTCCTCCAAACTATGTATGCCACCAAACAGATCCCCTATTAGTACCATTGAGGGCATCTGTTTTTTGGCAAAGCTAGGAGGAATCAGCAGTGTGTGAAAAACATTTCCTGTTGACATTTCGGAAGATAATAATACTATACAACACTTCCTTCAAGTTCTGCCCAGGGGGGCTGATTTTATTCTCTGTGAATATTAGTCATCCTCCACAGGGCTAGAATAAAGATTGTTGTAGGATCTGGTCACTTTCTCGTGGATTTAACGAGATCTGCCCACATGGATAAAAAATGCATGTGAGGTGTACTGCAACCGGAGGCTCTTCTTTTTTTTCACTGCTGTGTGGACTGCCAGCACACGGGGGTGCATTATCCCTTTGCATGCAGCAGTCTAAACTCCCTCCCCGCTTATGGTCCCTTCAGGGCTGGTCTCATGGAAGGTGCAGCCCCACTTGTACCTCTTGTGGTAACGTGGACTTGGGCCCACAGCACTGTTATACAAACATGTCCACAACTGTACCAAAAGTATAATACTATTCCCTTAAATATTATAAACAAATTTACACCTGTGCAGATCGTCGCCAGGGCTGTCCGGAATCTATGAGGGCAGAGATGGTCAAGTGTTTCTCAGGAGTGACGAGCAGCCCGTATGGTCTACCGAAGGCGCAGTAGGTGAACCCTCCTGAAGAGACAGATGGCCAACCAGGTGTGTATTCATTAACTGTAGCTATTTTGTTTATGCACTGAGGCTAGAGTGATTATTATCTATATGTAGCATTTGTCTTGTTGTTTTGTTTCATGTTTGGTTGATTGAGTGAGTGAGTGAGTGATTGGTAGGATCATATTATACTGCCGGAGATAATGATGGAGTGGGGAATTATTGCCTATAGCAGTCTTTGAAATTGAACCAACAAAGAAAGGAGTGACAACCAACTCTAATAGGGGCCGAATAAGGAATGTAGGGGTTAAAGAGGGGATTCTCGTTTTGGTAAATTGGAAGGCTAGTGATTCCTCCAAACTATGTCATGAAACCGATCCCCTATTAGAAACATTAAGGTTATCGGTTTCCTGGGATTGTTTAAGGAAATCACAGACCTTCCAATACACTAAACAGTAAGAGAATCTCCCCTTGATTTACCTGAGAAGTAGTTGATGTTGTGGATGGATGTGAAGAGGCAGGCGGCGAGTCCAGCTTCATCCATGTGTTTCCTCAACTTTGTAATGCGACCAGACACTTCACCCTCGGAGAACAAACCCGTGGGCATCTGTTGGTTAGAGGAGAACATATGCAATAATTCCTCATTTTGGTTTTAGGCGCGTGCTTAAGCTGTCTTTTTCATTTTAGTTTTAGGCTCGTACTTTAGCTGTCTTCTTTTATTACAGTAATATTAAATTCATAAGATAGTAATGCGAAATGCAACAAGCTGTTAAACTGTTGTATAATGTATAGTAGTGCAGCAGTTGCAGGTACTACTTATACATGTATATCAATAATATTTTTCACCGTACCGCTTACATTATACGTGAGTATGGTTAGTGTCACCTTAGTACCGTTGTATAACTTTATGTTCTCTGTGTTGAGGAAGGTGGTTATGTCATTACTGGCCCTCCTTACGGCCATGGAACTCCGCCAGGCCACAGCACCACGCCCTGCAGCAGCCTCACCACGCCCACACCACACTGCCCTGGCCCCGCAACCCACGCCCACCGCTGACAGCCGCCCACACTGCATCATCACGCTTCTTCTCACACAAACAACGAAGGTGAACTGCTGAGGTAACATCCAGGATACATATCACGTAATGGCAATCAGAAAAAAACAAATCTTAAATTATGGACTTATGAGTATTGAGTTACAGTGAATCATTGTTAATATTGTACTCTTCATGAAGTCAACAGGAGTTAATTGCTACATATTATTATACAGTACATGTGTTGGGACTCTGTTGCCACGATGAGGGAGTGAAAAATTTTGCGAGTTTTTAATTTCTGGTGTAGTATACCTGTATGGCGGCTGTAGTATATGTGACTGTATAGTATTTGTATGATGTTTGGTGTGTGGTGCATGCATTGTTTACCATACCTGTACAGCGTTTGGTGTGTGTTTGTGTTTTGTGTAATAATTTATGACAATACCACAAACTTCACTGTAACCGTATGGAGCCTTGTGTGTGTGTGTTTGTGTGTGTTTTGTATATGACTGTACTTCAGACCTGTAACTGTAACTGTATGGTGTGTAGTGTACAGTAAGTGGTCGGCACAACACTGTTCCCATGAGGCCTTGGTATTCACTAGGAGAGGAAGCGTTAACCGGCCAGCGGTTCCCAGGATGGCCTTTGGTCTGTACTGTGCAACTTAGACTTTTATATATAGGCCCCGAGATTATTGGGTGTCGCACTAGATGAGGCAGTGGAGCTTCGTGGTGTTAGTAGCTTCTCTTCTGCCCTACTAAATGACGACACTTTAATTATACATGTCACTATCAGACTTGTTTCGCTTCCCATTAAAAAAACTTATATTGTTATACAGTACTTATCTTATCACATTCAATATTTGTCAGAGTACCGAACCATTTCAACGTGCACCTCCACACAATCATTTACAAAGGGTCAGAGGCTGGTTAAAGTTTATTAAAGGGGTCATATTTTTGTGAGTGTTTAAGGGTTTACGTAGCCCTGTAAACACTGCAACACAACAGATCCCCTACACGTGAACTGAGGTATAGTCTGGTCCCTGGCGCCAATATATGTGTTCTCCAACATCAAACTTCCCCCTTAATTAATTAATTAAAACCAGTGTGGGTTAGTCCCTAAAATTGTGCATTACTACTATTCACGTTTAAAATATCCCAATGCCCCACCTCTGCCTATCCCACTATACCACCACGCCCCTGTGCTTGCTGCCTCACCTTTCTATCACCTTCTGTCTCATCCTCTACCGTGCAGGGTCTTCCACGTCTAGTTCGATATTCTTTCATCCTCAGCCAATCAATCTATCTTATCCCACCCACACGCACACACCTCTGACCACCCTACCCACTTTATTATTCCATGTGAACTTTCTAAGCATAGATCATTCTGGATCAGGAAGACGTAATAGCACTGAAGACTCTTGACCAGTCAGCCTGAATCTGGAGTGAAAAGGGGCAGGCTGGGAGTTGGTTAGTGTGGAGGGGGATTTTGGGGAGGTGGTGTATGGAGGTGGATTGTGAGAGGGGGGTTTTGGGAGGTGGTTAGGAGATAGGGGTGCTTTGGGAGGTGGTGTATGGAGGGGGATTGTGAGAGGTGGTTAGGGGAGAGGGGGTTTTGGGAGGTGGTTAGTGGGCAGGGTTTTTTGGGGGAGGTGGTGTATGGAGGGGGGTTTTGGGAGGTGGTTAGGGGGGAGGTTTTTTGGGGGGAGGTGGTGTATGGAGGGGGATTGTGAGATGTGGTTAGGGGGAGGGTGGTTTTGGGAGGTGGTTAGGAGAGAGGGGGATTTTGGGATGTGGTTGTGGTGGGGGGATTATGAGATGTGGTGTAGGGAGGGGGACTGTGAGAGATGGTTTTTGGTGGGGGGAAAGGGGGGGGGGTAGGGGGGTGTTAGGGAGGGGAGGGGGCGATACACACAGAGGGTCGAGTAGCCAAGCAGGGAGCAACTTCATAATGACGGGAATATTGGAGAAAAATGAAGCATATTAGAGGCTAAGCAGAATACATCATGGTGGTAGTGGTGGGGAAGGGAGAGGGACAGTGAGAGGTGAATGGGGAAGGGAGAGGGACAGTGAGAGGTGAGTGGGGAAGGGAGAGGGACAGTGAGAGGTGAGTGGGTATATATAGTAGTGGTGGGGAAGGGAGAGGAGGGAGAGGGACAGTGAGAGGTGAATGGGGAAGGGAGAGGGACAGTGAGAGGTGAGTGGGGAAGGGAGAGGGACAGTGAGAGGTGAGTGGGGAAGGAAGAGGAACAGTGAGAGGTGAGTGGGGAAGGGAGAGGGACAGTGAGAGGTGAGTGGGTATATAGCATTATAGTAGTGGTGGGGAAGGGAGAGGGACAGTGAGAGGTGAGTGGGGAAGGGAGAGGGACAGTGAGAGGTGAGTGGGTATATAGCATTATAGTAGTGGTGGGGAAGGGAGAGGGACAGTGAGAGGTGAATGAGTTGAGGTGGGGAGGAGAGATGGGAGGTAGGAAAGATTAAGGTAGGAAAGATGGTAGAGAGGAAAGATGGGAAAGAGGAAAGATGGGAAGGAGGAAAGATGAGAGGTAGGAAAGATGGGAGGGAGGAAAAATTGGAAGTAGGAAAGATGGGAGGGAGGAAAGATGAGAGAGAGAAAAGATAGGAGAGAGGAATGATAAGAGGGAAGTGTGGTGCGGAAAAGAGTGAGATGGAGGGAGTGTATCAATTTTGAGGAAAATATAAAGATAACAAGACTTATACGATTGATAATACAGTACACACCAAAAGAACACACATACACCAATTATAAAATTGGCAAAGTCACCTATAGGTCCACTCTACACTTTGCGACAGAGAGTGTGGGAGTCAGTGAGAAATCGAAAGAAATATTGTGCTTTCATGCTTGTTTTGTTTGTTGTCTCCCTCCGTACCCTATGCACTCCTTTTCGTCCTCAAAACAACCCCTTACCTGATCGAGTGTGGCTGTGTGCTGATGGTATGTCACGGTTGAGATGGTATAGTAGGTTCATCAGTCTGGCGATCAGCGGCATCCCTCACGCCACAAATTGCGGAGCAGGGGGAGACAACCAGCCATGATCCTGACAACACCACCACTTAACCTGCCGACCTTCTTGTTGGCAAGGTGAAGTGGTTTAATCATTTGAAGAGCTATGGCTTCGTGACGAGCAACAACAACAACTTCGTTCACAGGGAGGGCATCCTTCTTTCTGCTGTGAAGGAAGGGAGGAAGGGCGTGGAGGCTACCAACGTAGCCGGACCTGATGTTGGGCAGGTCCTAGGCTCATTCCACGCCCGTGGGAGGAGGATGGCCGACGCCCAACCACCGCAGCGACGGCAGTAGCAGGCAGACCTCGTCACCGTCTGCACCAAGACTGCTGTTGCCTCAGCTGCAGAAGGGCTAGGTTGTCTCTCTGACCTCCTCCAAGACATCTTCAGGAGAAATGGCTTACCACCAATCGCCATTTCTCCTGATCTATAGCCAACCACCACCACCACCACCAAGAAACAAGGCAGCAGGCTGGCACGGCGGAGGAGGAGCAGAGCGGACGCATCACCAACCCCGACTCCGGCCCACCCCCGTCGCCAGTATATGCTGCCTCGTCCACTCAACCGGGCAAACTGTGGGAAGACACCACCAATACCTGAACCTTGCCAGCAGGACCCCAAGACGGAGGAGGACTCAGACACCAGTTCCTGCTCCACCTCCACCACCAGTAAAGACACCACCGACGACATCATGGACCTGGAAGATGGGGGGAAATGGCAGACAGCCAGGAAGAGGAAGAGAAAGAGGTGGAGAAGGATGGACAGCCATTCATCGATACCACCTCCTGCTGTCACTCCGGAGTGGTGGTTGACCGCCTCTCCTCGCCTCGACCTCATCTCACAACACATCTCACGTTATCGAGACCCCAACATCTTCCAGGTCAGAGAAGTATGGAGAAGTAGGAGAACGCCAACAGACTCTCAACTTCAAATACAACAACTTCTATAACAAGAAGGAGGACTCACCACCACCGTGCCGGAAGGGCGAGAGGAGAGGGAAGAATGTAGAGAAATTAAAAGGACAATTTTGCCTTAATGCCCCATTAGAGGGTGATAGGCGTAAAGCCAAAATAAATAAAGGAAAAAAAATCAGTTCTTAACTCACCACCAGTCTTTACTTCCTTGTTTTTCCCTAGTTTCCTAAAGAGAATAGACATTGACTCTAGGAAAGTAAGGCAAGGAAAAGACTGCATAAGGTAGCTTCAGTTACACAAGGCACCTGCTGAATACACACTCTCAGTATCTGGTGGACACATTTTGATAGGTAGAGAGAGAGAGGGACAGGTGGTATGTATATCTCGACCGTGGCATCTTTAACTCCCTGCCAACACCATACTGTTGCCGGGGGTTGTGTGTGTGTGTGTGTGTGTGTGTATTTCTCGCAATTGATTTTTTTTATCGTAATTACTGGATAGCTAATTGGTGTGCGTGTGTATTTGGGAATGAGATGAGTTGAGCAGCTGGCAGGGGGGTTGTTTGAAGTTAATGCCGATCTTATTTCAGTGTACGAGTTGTATTTATATAATGTCCGCGCTGTGTTGCCTATTTGGATTCTGGTCCTTTACCTGCTTTTTACCCCACATACAGCCCCACATATTTGTAGACTGACTCTCCCCTTTTCTTCTGCTTAATTTCCACTGCCAACTCCATGCTTATACTGTAATACAAACTGTAGAATATAAATATTATTATCATGCAGTAATTAAAAACGTAACTATTGATAAGCAGGATGCGTATGGAAAGACTGCATGATAAAGAGATAGGAGATATCTACTGAACGTGAAGTGGACAAGTATGATTATTGGAGAAGTGTACTCGCGAAACAATTACTTTCTACCTTGAACTATAAATACCATGTTATCGACAACTCTCTTATTTTGTTGACTCAGCAACCGACTGAGGACGAATGTACTTAGCGAAGGCCACAAAAAATACCTGCTACCAGTTACCTCTCTTTCCTCGCCCCGTTCTTGTACTTTCCCTTACTTATAA
>JAWQEG010003954.1:0-5000 GCA_033782935.1 Petrolisthes cinctipes | reverse complement strand
TTCAACTGTTCCTCCTTCCCTTTGTGTATGTTGTCCCAGCTCTCTATCACCATCACCCTCGTCCTACTTACAGGATCTCTCAGTCTTGGGGAGGTATTCTTTCTTCCTCAGATCTAATTTTGGCCCTTCCTTTGTTTAATAAGAGCACTAAAAAGGAATGCACGTGTCAGTAGCAGGGCAGGGGGTGGGGAGAGGAAAGGAGGACAGGGTAGGTAGGTGAGGAGACAGGAGAGGGGATGGAAGGACAAGAGAAGGGAGGGGAGGGCATGACAGGAGAAGGGAGGGAAGGGCAGGGTAGGACAAGAGAGGGCAGGGGAGGAGAGTGGAAATGAGGGTACGAGAGGGTAGGACAAGACAGGGCAGGAGAAGGGAGGGAAGGGAAGGGCAGGACAAGAGAGGGGAGGGGAGGGAAGGGCAGTACAAGAGAGGGGAGGGGAGGGCAGGTGAGGAGATGGGAAATCAGGGTACGAGAGGGTAGGACAGGGCGGAGGTGGAGGGGAGGGGAAGGGCTGGAGGAGAGGGTAGGACAAGACTGCACCAGGGAGGCAATCGAGGCCAGGCCAGGTCAGTCAGTCAGTCAGTGTGGCAGTGGCAGTGGTGGTGGCAACACGTGGAACTCAGACGCTCAGCCTCACGCCTCTCCAGCCACGCTCACTCGTTCTCCCGCGCTCCCTCCCTCCTTCCCTCCCTCCCTCACTAAACTCAGGTACCCACTCACTCACCCGTCCTCTGCTCTGGCCATCCACAAGAACAAGTGGCCATGATAGAGGAACCCCACATTGGCCATCTACTGCTAACCAAAGTATAGTACAGTGGCCACATTAACTTTTTTTTTCTTGACCACATGCACACGTAACTTGGCCATAATAATAATAATAATCATAATAATAGATACATCACAGTGACCATATTAATTTTGTTCATGTCTGGCCACACAAACTTAACGTGGCCAGTATTAATTAAACACATTACGGTGATCATAAGTACAAGTTTCATTTTCCGAGTCTCGTAAGTATCATCACCTGACCACGCACACCATCTGTTTTTTTTTTTTTTTTTTTTTTTTTTCACAGTGGCCACATATTATTTAGCTTCCCCGTCCTCCTGGCCATGCTTCTTACATTACACACACGGGCCACTGTATGTTTCTTGGTTACTGCACTCAGATTATCCTGGCCATACAATTCATTACGTTCAATGGTCATATTTTCATTTATCGTTTGATGATGAGGTTTAGCGAGTTGAGTAAAATTTTCTGGCTTAATCTGATGGTCATATGTAAAAAAAAAAAAAAAAAAAAAAAAACCACACACACACTCTAACACCCATTGACTTAATAGTGATGATTTTAAAGGGAGAACTTTTGGGGGGTAAATTGAAGGGCCACTAATTCTTCAAAACAATCCCAGGAAACAACAACAACAACCATAATAATAATAATAATAATAATAGGGGATCGTTTTTCGTGACATAGTGTGGAGTCTTCAGTAGCTCTCCAAATATTTACCGTTAACAGTTTCTTCCCTTATTGAAAAAGTGTCTTGGTGAGAAGTATAATTATTCTCTCGTCTGTTTTGATGAGCAAGTTGTAGTGCTGCTGCTGCTGCTTCCTCCAGACTATGCCAGAACAATACAGACCACCTCAGTATACAACTATAGAGGGATGTGTTTGGTGGCATTATCCGGAAAAATCAGTAGCCCTCGAATTCACTAATACTAAAATTGACGCAAAAGTAGGTAATTTAGGCTGGTAATATTAAACTTTCTCTTCGACGAAAATACTCTTTGTCGCTATATTCGCATTGCAAAATAATGCGAATATAGCGACGAAGTTTGTTTTCGTCAAAGATAACGTTTAATACTACCAGCTTATGTCTCTTCACAATGGTACAATATGTATTTAAAAAGTTCCCCATAAAGTACTGTAGGTCGAGAGGTGACGGGAATTTAGTGCATGACTGAACATGTGATTGGCTGAAGAGAGAACGTGTGTGTGTGTGTGTGTGTGTGTATTTCGCGCTTATTTTGTTTTTTGGCGCCTTTTTTTTTAAGTTGGTACTGTATCACTCAAACATACTTTCATCCATCCACTGACTGACTTACTAATTCAAGATGATATATTATTATTCAGTGTGGAAGAAATGAACGGCAAACACCACTGATTCCTCTAACCTATATGCCACGAAACACACAACAACAACAACCTCAGTAATCACACACACACAACAACAACAACCTCAGTAACCACACACACAACATCAACAACAACCTCAGTAACCACACACACAACAACAACAACAAGCTCAGTAACCACACACACACAACAACAACAACCTCAGTAACCACACACACAACAACAACAACAACCTCAGTAACCACACACACAACAACAACAACAACCTCAGTAACCACACACACAACAACAACAACAACAACAACAGCCTCAGTAACCACACACACAACCTCAGTAACCACACACACAACAACAACAACAACAACAACAACAACCTCAGTAACCACACACACAACAACAACAAGCTCAGAGTAGGAGTGAGTGAGTATCCAGCCATCCATCCAACAGCAATATACAATCATGCATGTTATTATCCATCTTTTATTAATGTTCTTCTGTCTTTCCTTCAACCTTTTATTTGTTTACTGAGTGGCTCGAGGACGGAGAAAACAAAAAAACACGGAGGATGAATGAAATAGATACAGTCACGAGCAGTAATAGGTATTCAGGTGTGCTTCGAATACCTAGAGACAGTAAATAAGTGCACAATACGATCTCCATTGGAATGACTTCGTTGGTGAATTGGACTGTTCAAAGCTTCAACCAAAGCTGTATACTTATTTGTGCTCGTGACTGTACTGGTGGCTTTTTGTGACTCTACTCTTACTATATTTCCAAATTGATCAGCTTTCGAAATGTGAAAGTTTTGTTTTATTTTATTTTATTTTATTTGTGTGTGTATGTGTGTGTGTGTGTGTGTGTGACGATTTTAGTGAGGTATGTAAAATTGGGTTATATTGTTATCATCTACTTTATTTTATTGCTTTTATTATATTTTCCTATCTTTTGTGTGTGTGACGAAATTTATTGTAGTTTTGGCAAATGATTATCATCTATGTTATTTTACTTATTTAATTTATTTATTTAGTTGTTATTTCATTAATTAATTTATTTTTATTTACTCATTTTATTTAATTCTTCGTATTATATTTTATATATTTATTTGCGTGTGTGTGTGTGTGTGTGTGTGTGTGTGAGAGAGAGAGAGAGAGAGAGAGAGAGAGAGAGAGAGAGAGAGAGAGAGAGAGAGAGAGAGAGAGTGAGAGTGAGAGTGAGAGAGAGATGGAGAGAGAGAAAGAGAGAGAGAGAGAGAATTTACCTGTTCACCTCCAAGTTTGACCAGAGAGGGTCCACACAAACAACTCTGTAAAGGTGACCCATTCAACATTAATTAAGGCGTAGTGTTGTGGGTTTAGGGTACAGCACAGGCAGGTGAATCACTCCACACTTAAGGGACCCTGTGATGCAGTCAGAAAATTGGAGGTAAATGAGTCCTTCAAATACTGCCATGAAACACACACACACACACACCTATATGGAAGGAGCGTGTTTTGTGGTATGGTCAGGGGGAATCAGAAGCCTCCAATTCCCATACACGATCACAGGGTCCTTGATGGGAGATTCTAATGAGAGTATTTTGGTGGGCTACTGATTCCTCCAAACTATACCACAAAACAGATCCCCCATTAAACTAACATGCGGGTCGTCTGTTTCGTGGCATAGTTTGGAGGAATCAGAGACCTTCCAGTTTACCAACACGAAAATCTCACCTTAAAGACAGTGTAATATAGCGACGTTGACTAAAGTACCGGAATTGTGGTTACATTAATTAATTTCCTCAGCGTAAGAACATAATACAAACAAAGAGCAAATGTTCACGAACCTATAGATATATATTTCACTTACGTCACACACATACACACACACACACACACACACACACACACACACAGAGAGAGAGAGAGAGAGAGAGAGAGAGAGAGAGAGAGAGAGAAATATTTCACTTGCGTCAGACACAGAGAGAGAGAGGGGGGGGGGGAGGGATGAGCGAGGACCCCCCCCTGATGATATAGGGTGTTGGTAGTGGTAGTGGTAGTGGTGGTAGTGAT
Organism: Petrolisthes cinctipes; assembly: GCA_033782935.1. NCBI lineage: Eukaryota > Metazoa > Arthropoda > Malacostraca > Decapoda > Porcellanidae > Petrolisthes > Petrolisthes cinctipes. The sequence goes on along the minus strand of JAWQEG010003954.1, from coordinate 818 downwards.
GGGAGGAGCAGAAACGGCATACTGACCTTTTCCATCTGGTGACATTAAGAATCCTCGAAGCTAACCAACGTATCAGTCAGTCAGCACCAGCTTCTGGAGAGAGGGTGTGAAGGACGTCTGTGAGAGGGAAGGTGAAGGAGGCAATCGGTAACATCAATTAAGAGGACAGTACAATAATTCTAGACGTGAAAGTGGACAGAGAAAGGGAGATATAGAAAGGAGACAGACAACTATCGAAGAGAATGAGTGGATAAGGTAAAAGACAGAGGAAGAGGAGGAGGAGAAGTGGAAAAGAGAACATATAGAAACTTATAAAAGAAAGAGATTTAACGAATAAGAGATTGTAAAGGATATAAACAGAGGAGAAAGAGGAGGAACTTCATTCAATACGAGAGATGGTAGACTTAACAAAGTGACACAAGTAGCCACCGACGTAGAAGCAGGTTTGGACGATGCTTTGACAGATGTGAACAAAAGGAAGTGATAACCGTGAGAATAACTGACATTTTAAGGGGAGAGTGATGCTGTTGAAAATGTGGAAGGTTTAGCAAAGTTAGTAAAAAAATGTAAATGTGGGGAAGACGCAGTGGTAATCGTGGCAAGAAGAGGCAACGAGGTCATATGTGGAGTCTGGTGTGAAAGAATGACGGAGCTGAAGGAGATGCGGACGACGAAGTAGCAGGTGTGTAAAAAACAGATGCAGTAGAAGAAGAGATGCTGCAAACGCTTCAGATAATAACATAGGTGAGACGGACGCAGCAGCAGCAGCAGCAACAGCAGAAGGAAGAACTGGGTGAGGCCTAATTAATATACGAGCA
>JAWQEG010003953.1:12500-46046 GCA_033782935.1 Petrolisthes cinctipes | reverse complement strand
GAAACACATACACACAAACGGAGAGAGAGAGAGAGAGAGAGAGAGAGAGAGAGAGAGAGAGAGAGATAGGAGTACCTGTAGGAGGGTCGGCTACTGATAACACCTATCTCGTCCCTTCCTACACTCCTCCTCTCCCTCTCTCTCTTGAATCTCTCCCCCACTCCTCCTCCCTCTCTCTTGAATCTCTCCCCCACTCCCTTTCTCCTCCACCAAATTGCTTCTACCACATACTGCCTCACTCTTCCTTAGTATTATTTTCTCTCAGACATATTATTACACTCGCAAGACACTCCTTTACTCCCTGCATCTTCTCCCATTTCTTAAAATACTTGCTCACTTCTCACTATTTTTCCTAGACATACATTCGCGGTCAATAATAATCATCCACATATGGGTATCTCAAACAATTTACTGTCTAATGTTATCAAGTTCACTTATGATGTTGTTGTTTTAAGTAGTGTGTAGCTGCTTGTATTAAATTAAAAGATGGTACTTTACCTATTTATTGGAAAGTTTATCAGCTTAAGGAACAGAGGGAAGCTGTCAAATCTTACGTGAGTTACTCCTATATGGATGATGATTTTTGACCACGATTGTACGTACATGCACTCAAGCACTCCCTCTCCATGAAGCTTACCCCCCACTTTATCAATTACTACTGTCTCACTCGTGTAATTATTCTCCCAGATATTCACTCAAGCATTCCTCCACTTCACATACATATTCTCTCAAGAGATTATATTTCATTTCCCAGAGATGTGATGTTGTTTCCGGAGTTTAGCCTTTCCAACGGTGTTCAGCTGAGCCACTACCCTCTGAAATCGGGCCATAAATTTGCCCAATGCCATCCAAATGCCCAAGTTATTCAGAGAGAGAGAGAGAGAGAGAGAGAGAGAGAGAGAGAGAGAGAGAGAGAGAGAGAGAGAGAGAGAGAGAGAGAGAGAGAGAGAGCTAGCTTGCAGTAAAATAACTTAACGATCGTCCACCATATCTGTGACACACTGACACTTCCTGACTTTCAACAACACTCCCTAACACACGAGTTCTCTCCCAATTACTCTGAACGCTACAAGCAAACCATCTCCATAATCCTACCACTACCTACCTTCTTGCCACAACGTAAAATTTACTTGCTCCTCCCCAGCACTCCCATAACTTTGTTGACTTTTACTAACCCACACCAACACTTTTCTACCCTTCCGTAGACACACCCTTAATTAACTACCCATAACATGTAACAACGCAATAAAAGTGATTACAAGCTATGTCAAATTTCAGTTAAGTAGTCATTAGAGAAGTATACAGAGAATACGCTAATAAAGGCTCCATTCTGTTATGTTTTCGTGATGTGTGTGTGTGTGTGTGTGTGTGTATGTGTGGTTGTAGTCATTGGATTCTCATGGGTCCCGCCTACCAGTATGTATTGTTGCCTGCCTGTTGATTGACGCTACGGCGCAATTAGTAAAAAAAAAAAAATAAAAAAAAAAAATAAAAAAAAAATAAAGTGAAAGGAAGGAATGGTAAAAATTTGTGTTCCGAATAAGAAAGAGAGAGAGAGAGAGAGAGAGAGAGAGAGAGAGAGAGAGAGAGAGAGAGAGAGAGAGAGAGAGAGAGTATGCATTTCACTTGATACGAATAGTATTTAATGAATTATTCAAATATCTGAGGTTTCAGTCTCATGCTGAAGTTACAACCAAGGCGAAAGCTGTGGCTGCAACAAATATTTTCAACTGTGCCTAAAATATGAGTCCCACTAATCAATACAGTTAATCATTTGTCAGTTTTTTTTTTTTTTTTCTTTTTTTCTTCTATACCTCAACTTCGGGACTGTAGGCTGTTAGTAACCCGTGACTCTTGCGAGGCCCCGAGATTATTGGGTGTCGCACCAGATGAGACAGTGGAGCTTCGTGGTGGTGATGTTGGTACCGTAGCTTCTCTTCTGCCACACTAGATAACCCACACCTTATTTATACACGTCACTATACAGGAGACAAGAGGAGTTACACACACACACACACACACACACTAGATGAGACAGTGGAGCTTCGTGGTGGTGATGTTGGTACCGTAGCTTCTCCTCTGCCCCACTAGATGACCCACACCTTATTTATACACGTCACTATACAGGAGACAAAAGGAGTTACACACACACACACACACACTAGATGAGACAGTGGAGCTTCGTGGTGGTGGTGATGTTGGTACCGTAGCTTCTCTTCTACCCCACTAGATGACCCACACCTTATTTATACACGTCACTATCAGTTATGTGCAATAGTCAAGATAATAATTATGTCCTATGCCACAAAATGAATGTCTATTACGTCTACTACATAACAGATTCATGCTCTGAACTTTCTCTACTACATACCTAAAAAAAAAAAAAAAAAAAAAAAAAAAAAACTACATGACACCAATCACACACACACTATTTTCGTGATGTGTGTGTGTGTGTGCTTGTGTGTGTGTGTGTGTGTGGTCATTGGGTTCTCGTGAGTCCCGCCTACCCTTGTGTACTGTTGTCTGCCTATTAACTGACGCTACTGAATTAAAAAAAAAAAAAAAAAAAAAAAAAACACACACACACACATACACACACACACACACACTATTATACAAACGTTGCCCCTCCATTCATGTATTTACACTATCAACTACGACGTGTTTACTTTAATTAAGAATGGTTGCCAGGGGTCACAAGAAGGTGTTCAGATTATTTGTTCTCCGATTGTACACTCGCAATCCAAAATTTGTTTCCAGGTCTTGTTGAAGTTTCGAATCATTTGACGTAATAGTGAACCAATTACAACGCTTATCCTATTTCATATATGCTTGAGCTCGCTTTATACTCGATCAGGCTATTCGAAAAAGCCTGGATACATATTTTGGATTGCGAGTGTACACCCACCTACAAAAGTCCTGTCGTCTCATCCACAGTCATGAACCCCACAAGCTTCACAATTGGAAAATGTTGTTGTGTATGGTGTTTCGATTCACGAGTCATTAAACCCCAAACTTCAAGAACCGTTTGGTGAGGCGACAGTGCTTTTGTTGGTCGGTGTACAGTCGGCGGCACAAGTTCTGTCGCCTCATCTACTTCACCGAGACACTCTTTGTTCATGGACTCGAGAAATACGCACGTTTTCTACACCTAATAATCTCGAGTCTATGAACATTGCGTGCCTCGGTGAAGCAAGTGAGGTGACAGGACTTTTGCCGCCGACTGTACATTCACCTATTTTCTCTTTCCTCCTACCCTCTCTTCGATTCCACCTATATTATACTCCCACTTTTCACCCACTCCACCCACAACAAGGAAGGTAGAGTGTGGCCTTATTGCTTCTCACACTTTACCGCAGGAATGTGGCCTTGTAGCAGGGAGAGTAGAGGTAAGGAGTGTGTGTAGTGATTGGGAAAGAAGCAAGGTTACCTACGTAGGATCTAGGTCCCCTATGAGGTTAGTGATATGGAGGAGAGTATGGAAGGAAAAGTAATGTTAGAAAGAGTAGCACAGGGTAGTTAGTGACATGTTGTATTACAGTGACAGGGAGGGTTATGGTAGGGAAAGTATTGGCATATAATATTATCGTTGTGGTACACTCGTGATACATAATTTCTGACCAGAGTGTGAGGAACAGAAAGCTTCGAATCGCCTGGTATTGCTCATTTCCTCTCACAGTACACATATAGAGGCTGAGTTCGAATGTAGGGTAGCCTATGTGTGGTGCCTGCCGTTTGTCTCTGGTCAGGGATTATGTATCACGAGTGTACTAACTTGTGCCAACCAACAGGAGAATGGTAGATAGAGACTGTACAGGGATTTTGGTGAAGGGTGAGTGAGCTATTGTGAGATGAGAGGGTGAGGGAATGTGACAGTGGGGGAGGGAGTGTGAGTAACTGAAAAATGGGTGAGCGAGTGTGAGGGAGTGTAAACGAGTGGAATGGAGATCAGAAACTGTAATGGGGAGGAGAGTGTGAAAGTGTGAGCTAGTGTGTGAGCGAACTAGCTAGGTTGAAAGAAGATGAGAGAGTGTGAAAAAGTTGAAAGAAAATGAGAGAGTGTGAAAAAGTTGAAAGAAGATGAGAGAGTGTGAAAAAGTTGAAAGAAAATGAGTGTGTGTGAAAAAGTTGAAAGAAAATGAGAGTGTGTGAAAAAGTTGAAAGAAAATGAGAGAGTGTGAAAAAGTTGTAAAAAGATGAGAGAGTGTGAAAAAGTTGAAAGAAGATGAGAGAGTGTGAAAAAGTTGAAAGAAGATGAGAAAGTGTGAAAAAGTTGAAAGAAAATGAGAGTGTGAAAAAGTTGAAAGAAGATGAGAGTGTGAAAAAGTTGAAAAAAGATGAGAGAGTGTGAAAAAGTTGTAAAAAGATGAGAGAGTGTGAAAAAGTTGAAAGAAAATGAGAGAGTGTGAAAAAGTCGAAAGAAAATGAGAGTGTGAAAAAGTTGAAAAAGATGAGTGTGTGTGAAAAAGTTGAAAGAAGATGAGAGATTGTGAAAAAGTGAGGGAGTGTCAAGAATGTTAAGCCTGTGTGAGGGAGTGCCAGGGAAAAAACGAGTACAGTACATGAGGCGTATTGTAGGGAAAACGTCACCTTACTAGAGACCTTCTTTCTGCCTTGGAATGTGGTTGGTTGTCTTTTCTCTTCAACACGGTCTCATGCTACGTGGGCAACATATATATATACATGGTCCCTTCAACACGATATCTCTGCTGTTTCTCTTGTAATACCATACAAATTATTTACGTTATATAATGCCTAAAACATTTTATCACACATTATAATTATACAGTAATCCCTGAACTATTCGTTGGGTTATTTTTTCTAACACCTCCTTTTAATATAGAAGGTAAATATGATCCCTTAGTGCTGTCGTGGACATGCATTTTTCCGAACTTTAACTGGGAATGTGCCATAGGAGAAATTAGAGCCAATCACAGCCCGAGTTGACTTCTCGTTATGCCAGACGTACGATGAGAGGTAAACAAACCCTCGCTTCCTCCCTCATGCGAAAGAGAAAGAAGAGAAGAGAAGAGAAGAGGAGAGAGAGAGAGAATATAGGACGAAATGAGAAAAGATAGAAGGATAGATAGATAGATAGATATATTATAAAAGAGAGGATAAAGCATTACTACCATTAATAGAAAGAGAGAATAGAGCATTACTACTAAAAACAACGTAGAAGAATACAATTTTTTATGACACCATACTAAACATCCTCTTCCTGCCCCACATCCATTTTTTTCTCATCTTCTAATCTAATTTCTCATATGAAAATTTAATATACCCAATCAGACTTTCGTAAAATGCTTCATAGGAGAAATGAGAAACAATGTACCTGAGTTGAGTTACTTTGGGTCAGCTCTTGCTCTTGCTGTTACAGGTACCCCGGGTGTTTATTCCAGGGTTGGCCTTTGTATCTTTGTATCTTTGTATCTTTGTAAGTGTACAATGACGAATCAAACAATCCCCTCGCTCTTCCCTATTTCATGTAAACTAAATATAGACTAAATATAGGAAAATATAGACTAAATATAGGAAAATATAGACTAAATATAGGAAAATATAGACTAAATATAGGAAAATATAGACTAAATATAGGAAAATATAGACTAAATATAGGAAAATATAGACTAAATATAGGAAAATATAGACTAAATATAGGAAAATGAAAAGATGTGTGTATTGATACGTTTCTTAAGGGGATGCGGGAATAGGGGGACAGGCTTGGGGGGGGGTTAGGGGGGTGCGGGAATAGGGGGACAGGCTTGGGGGGGGTTTGGGGGGTGCGGAAGTAGGGGGACAGGCTTGGGGGGGGTTTGGGGGGTGCGGGAGTAGGGGGACAGGCTTGGGGGGGTTTTGGGGGGTGCGGGAGTAGGGGGACAGGGTTGGGGGGGGTTTGGGGGGTGCGTGAGTAGGGGGACAGGCTTGGGGGGGGTTTAGGGTGGTGCGGGAGTAGGGGAACAGGCATGGGGGGGTTAAGGGGGTGCGGGAGTAGGGGGACAGGCTTGGAGGGGTGGGGGGGGGGGGGTTATGGGGGGTGCGGAAATAGGGGACAAGCTTTCTACCCACCCCAAGCCTGTCCCCCCTATTCCCGCACCCCCCAAACCTAAGCCTGTACCCTACTCCCGCACCCCCTTAATTCCTCCTCTTGCTACCTACTGCTGCCCTTTTCCAGCCCCCCCCACACCCTCCCACCCCCACACACACATATATTTTTATCTAATATCTCTTTCTGGTTCGCTGACTACCTTGGCATCTAGTTCCACCAACCCTTGACTACTATTCCGTTACCTTAGCTGTCTGTCCACCAGGTATTAGTTTTTTTATTTTATTATTATTATTTTTTTTTTTTAACAAGGCTATTGCTACTACACATCCTGCCAATAGTAGAATGGATTAATTTATCGTATAATAGCATAATGAAGTTTAACAACCCCATTCATTCTTGTTGTAGTTAATTAAGAGTTTGATGATGGAATTACTATATATATGTTATAAGGTATGGCCCAGGAAGCTATTGATGAGGATTAATTGGTTGGAATATACCTGTGAATCCCTGACCTTATATACAGGGTGATTCAGAAATGCGTGCCGAAAATCCGCAGGTGTATTCCTGGCACATAATTGAATGTAAATTAGTCAATAACGATTTTGGAAATTCTCAATAGTTTATAAGTTATAGTGCCTTCAAGGTTTGAAGAGTGTGTTTAAATCTAGGGATTGTACCATAATCTTTCAGACATTTTGCTGTGACTGTACACTCTACAGCTTTTGTCATATTCTTTAGTAACTTTTACTGTGTTTCCAATGCCTTCATGGGAGTTAAGTAATTTCACACGTGTCTGAAAGATTATGGTACAATCCCTAGATTTAAACACACTCTTCAAACCTTGAAGGCACTATAACTTATAAACTATTGAGAATTTCCAAAATCGTTATTGACTAATTTACATTCAATTATGTGCCAGGAATACACCTGCGGATTTTCGGCACGCATTTCTGAATCACCCTGTATATATATATATATATATATATATATATATATATATATATATATATATATATATATATATATATATATATATATATATATATATATATATATATATATATATATATATATATTCTTCTTTAGGCAAATGAAGTTGAAGGAAATGGCTTGTTCTACATTTATGAGTTTTTTTTCATCTATGTTTTCTATAGATCTTACAGTTTCCCTCTGTTCTTCACTTAGCTGGTGGATAAGTGAGGTATATGTGGTGTGTATCCTGACAGTGCTTGTGAGGTGTCGTTTTGTGGACGAGTTACTGCAACTACAACAAGGGTTCATCTCCTCGTCTGGTGAACAACAACCATGTGATTTACCAACACATTTGTAAAAGTGTGGACGGGGAGCCTCACAACCACGTCGGTAAAACACAAACTTCACTGTCTCCTCAGCTCACTATGTCCCTCCAGTCAGGAACCATTAAGGACCACTACCGTACCTACAACCACCCACCTCTGACATGCGAAATATTTGTAAACCACACTACCATACTAGACAAAGAAACTGACAGCAAACGACTCTCCTATATATACCTAGAAGCCATATACATAGAATCCCTACAACCCTCCATAAACAATCAGACACAACACCTTCAAATACTACCCTCCAGAAAACGACGCCTCACAAACACCGTCATGATAAACAGCACACCTCCTACACCCACTGACACACCACAGGTACCCAGCACCACGACTCGACCGTACCCAGCACCACCTCCACCCTCAACCAGCGAGACACCAGACGCATCCGCCAATCACTAGGCGGCTGACATGGCACCCCACCCCTCACCAACGGAAGGATATATATATATATATATATATATATATATATATATATATATATATATATATATATATATATATATATATATATATATATATATATATATATATATATATATATATATATATAATTGAAGGATGGAGTGAGGAAGACGGTAGGTCAAGTATTTGGGCAAATTAACTTGTATTTCAACCAAGACCACCAAGGTGTACGAATGGCAATAATTATCAGGAAAGGAACAAAACTATTTGAGTCCAAACGAAACGGATTACTTCCAGCTACCGATTCTTAGCTAGTCATATATAGCAATTTTACACACACACACACACACACACACACACACACACACACACACACACACACACACACACACACACACACACACACTCAAGCAATTCAAAGCCACACACGAGTGTATACATTAAGGGGGTAATTCCCTTTTGTTACATTGGAGTGCCATGATTCCTCCAAAGTATGCCAGGAAACAGGACCAGATGAACAAAAATAATGGTGTTCTGTTGCTTGGAATAGTTTGGAGGAATCAGTTGCTCCAGATTTCCCAACACTGTACTTCCCCCTTAAGCACCATACACAAATAATGAGTGCATCTTTTACACACCAGCGTATACACACCACCAGTGCCTCTCGTTGCTAGCACTTCATTTCTTATACTTTATCGTTTTTATTGAGGAGGGTCAGGAGTAATTCTGACAGTCCGCTTAATTAAGGGGGTGCGGGAATAGGGGGACAGCTTGGGGGTGTGTGATAGTAGGGGACAAGCTTGGGGGGGGTGAGAGTAGGGGACAAGCTTGGGAGGGGGTGTTTTGGGGGGTGCGGGAATAGGGGGACAGCTTGGGGGTGTGTGAGAGTAAGGGACAAGCTTGGGGGGGGGGTGAGAGTAGGGGACAAGCTTGGGAGGGGGTGTTTTGGGGGGTGCGGGAGTAGGGGGACAGCTTGGGGGTGTGTGAGAGTAGGGGACAAGCTTGGGGGGGGGGGTGTTTGGGGGGTGCGGGAGTAGGGGGACAGGCTTGGGGTGGGTGGGTTAGAGGGTTGTGGGAATAGGGGACAGCCTTTCTACCTACCCCAAGCCTGTCCCCCTATTCCCGCACCCCCCAAGCCTGTCCCCCTATTCCCGCAACCCCCAAGCCTGTCCCCCTATTCCCGCACCCCCCAAAGCTTGTCCCCTACTCCTGCACCCCCTTAATGTCTTCAACAGTGAAATAAAAGGAGTGACAGAGGTTGAAATCTTATCCAGTTTCGTTCGAGATGCCTAGACACATTGCATATTTTGAAGGAGCACAAGACATAGTATGGGGAAAGAGAGATGGATATTAATTAAGTGTTCTAAAGTTGACCTGATGTGTGTAAAAGAAAGATTAAGAGTCCTAGCTAGCTAACATTTGCATAAGGAAGTTGGAGGACAGAAAAGAATGAAACTAAGTAGCAGATAATACACCAATCACACACACACACACACACACACACACACACAGTATACAAATTAACAGTAACTCGCAACTACTTCACAACACATCACCCAGACCCATGACACACACACACACACACACACACACAGACACACAGACCCATGACACACACACACACACACACACACAGACCCATGACACACACACACACACACACACAGACACCCAGACCCATGACACACACACACACACACACACACACACACACACACACACACACACACAGACACCCAGACCCATGACACACACACACACACACACACACACACACACACAGACAGACAATATTCCACGCATACTCAGACACATCCAGGAAGTTTTAGGAATTCAATAACCAGTTCCAAGATACGTGAACGGCACATATTTTTTAGTCCCAGGGAAGTCCATCCTTACCTTGAACACAATCCCTGCACACACACACACACACACGACTTCAGCCTCACTCGCTATACCTGTGGAAAAAAAAAAAAAAAAAAAGATGAGATAATAAACGGGTGATCGTGATTGCCAATATAGGTTTTAATTATTGTACTGCTGCGATCCATTGTTTTGTGAGCGGAGAAAGAAGAGGTAGGTAGAGGGAGGTAAGGAATAGATGAACCAAGATTGTGGGAAATAGTGGATGACAGGAGCAGCAATGAGGACTGACTGACTGGGTGGGTTGGTATGTAGAAGGTCAGATGAGGAAAGAGGAAGTACAAGTGTGATATGAGAATAGTTGAAGTGATTTGGATGGAAGTGTTGGCCAATAAATATAACGAGTAAAATTAAAGTATATAAAGTTAAACATAAATATATTTCAAAAAAGGATATAATTCTATGTACAGTATGCGAACATGAGTTAATTAATAATGTAAATAATATATCTTAATTAAATCTTCTTTTTACGTTTCCCTAAGACGGCTAATAAGAGTCAGTATGCATATATCTATTCGGTTTAGTTGTAATCTATCTAGGAACTTACAATATGTCTAAGGTTGTTTATTAATGAACGCCTACACTCAAGAATAACAATCATTTCCTTCCCCAACATCTCTAAGGAAACACACACCATGGAAACACACCACACCATGGAAACACACCACACCATGGAAACACACCACACCATGGAAACACACCACACCATGGAAACACACCACACCATGGAAACACACCACACCATGGAAACACACACCATGGAAACACACCACACCATGGAAACACACACCATGGAAACACACACCATGGAAACACACCACACCATGGAAACACACACCATGGAAACACACCACACCATGGAAACACACACCATGGAAACACACCACACCATGGAAACACACACCATGGAAACACACACCATGGAAACACACACCATGGAAACACACACCATGGAAACACACCACACCATGGAAACACACACACACCATGGAAACACACACCATGGGAACACACACCATGGAAACACACACCATGGAAACACACACCATGGAAACACACACCATGGAAACACACACCATGGAAACACACACCATGGAAACACACACCATGGAAACACACGCTTCTTGGCCTTGGCATTGCATCATTCACACGATCCAAAATTTCATACTTGTCTGTTGAGCATACTTCTCTGTTACTAGATTTTATTTTTAATCGTTTCCCATTTCTTTTATTAAATATCTTGAGTTTGTGCAGGTGAAACAATGAGAATGCCCCATATCATCACGGACCTACACAAGAAGTATACTCATGGTCAGAATAAAAGAAGTAGGAGTAATCATACAGTAGTTATGTAGGAGTAGGAAAGCGATCATAAGGAGGATAGGAACATCGTCATGGTTCAGATCAAGAAACTGTTAGACATCAGTCATTCCTAACAACAAATTGATATAACGTATGGGCAGATTGGTGTAAGTTTCGATCCCTAGATCCCAGACAGTTCAATTATATTTACGTAACTCCTAGAATATTAAAGAAAGATTGTTTTGAACATTACCCTGTGAAAAATGGCAACTCTTATCAAATTTAATGTAAGGGTTACATATGTAATGCTTGTAAACAGCCAAGCAGTACTAGAAGGATAGTGAATATATATATATATATATATATATATATATATATATATATATATATATATATATATATATATATATATATATATATATATATATATATATATATATATATACGAAAACAAACAGTCACAAGTTCAAAGTTCAAAAGGAATAATTTAAATAATTTACTGACCACCACTGCACCTATAAGGGACATATTATGAGTAAATAAGTCAATGAACTGGAAGCTATTTTGGCAATTCTTCCCATATTGTTGAGAAGATTTGTTCCCCCTCTATATCCTGTATGGTCATTCATAACTTGTGGGTAAATGTATATCTGACACAAAACTAAGACTGGTGAGGAAGAGTAAGAAGAAAAAACATCAAGGAGAGGCGAGCATGAGTATTGAGGAAGTAGGATGTGAGAGGCAAGGCAAGGCATGACGAAGGAGGGAGGGATAATAAGACTGAGAAGGAAGGAAGAAGCCAGCGTGTGAAAGAGAAGGGAAGGGAAGAGTGGGTGTCTGTCTTCCTGTCCTTTCCACCTCTGACCCCGAGTTGTCTCCAGCACACCCGTTAACCTCCCTCCCATCCCATCCCCACACCTTATATGTCATCAGTTCCCTTCCTTACCTATTGAACCCTCAGGCAATTCTGTCTGTACACCGTCGTCACTTCCCGTTCCCCTCATCACATTGTATTACTCCCAGTGTTGTCGTTCCTGTAATGTTTCTCTCGTTATGTTATGTTGTACTTCATAGTTGCTTGTTGTCATCACATTGTATTATTCCCAGTGTTGTCTTTCCTGTAATGTTTCTCTCGTTATGTTATGTTGTACTTCATAGTGGCTTGTTGTCATCACATTGTATTACTCCCAGTGTTGTCGTTCCTGTAATGTTTCTCTCGTTATGTTATGTTGTACTTCATAGTGGCTTGTTGTCATCACATTGTATTACTCCCTGTGTTGTCTTTCCTGTAATGTTTCTCTCATTATGTTATGTTGTACTTCATAGTGGCTTGAATAGAGATATGCATTGACTTGCATATTTGCAGAATAGGATCGTGTTATACGGAGTCCATCACAGTATTAAATGTATAACTTCAAGAGAACGATGGTGGTGGATATAATCTAGCAGAGCATCAATATGTACATTTTTCTGTTGGATTGAATTTGAGTTTTTTTTTTTTTCATTTTTTTTTTTTTTTCAAAATTTGGTTTGCACACCAGCCAATAATTCTCATATACATTTTTTATATGATACAGGTGAGCGAGGTAAAATTTCTGAGAAGCCTGAACAAGGAAACAGGTGGGATACGTTTTATGACATATGTAGAGATGTAATAACATGGTTTTGTGTCTATAGTAAAGTACCTTGTTACCAATAATGATAGGATTCATCTGGACTTCTAAATGAATATCCCGCGATATATATATATAATTTATGTAAATACCAAGATCTCCAGAAATTCCATTAATTAAAGAGTTGAAAAGAAAGATCAATAAGCTGATCACTTCCTGCAAATAAGTCCAGCAAAAACCAACTTATTCAACTGAGTGAGTAGTAGGGGAATACGGACTTGGATACTGCTATGGAAACGTTAAGGGGAGAGTATACTTTGGGTAAATTGGAGTGCCTTGATTCCCCCAACGTATGCCATGAAACAGGACCAGATGAACAAAAATACTGGTGGCCTGTTGCTTCGAATAGTTTGGAGGAATCAGTTGCTCCAAATTTACCAACACTGTACTTCCCCCATAATACTCACAAACCCGGAAACCAACTAATAAGACCCATCCATCACCTCGCAGATCCCAGACTCCGACCCACCACGTACCAAAAAAGTTGTGTTCCATCCTGATGTCCTACAGTCGTGGTCAATAATAATCATCCACATATGGGTATCTCAAACAATTTACTGTCTAATGTTTTCACGTTCATATATGATGTTCTTGTTTTAAGTAGTGTGTAGCTGCTTGTAGTAAATTAAAAGATGGTAGTTAACGTATGTGTGTGTGTGTGTGTGTTATTGTTTAAAGTAGTGTGTAGCTGCTTGTAGTAAATTAAAAGATGGTAGTTAACGTGTGTGTGTGTGTTATTGTTTTAAGTAGTGTGTAGCTGCTTGTAGTAAATTAAAAGATGGTAGTTAACGTGTGTGTGTGTGTGTGTGTGTTATTGTTTTAAGTAGTGTGTAGCTGCTTGTAGTAAATTAAAAGATGGTAGTTAACGTGTGTGTGTGTGTGTGTGTGTTATTGTTTTAAGTAGTGTGTAGCTGCTTGTAGTAAATTAAAAGATGTTACTTAATCTATTTATTGGAAAGTATATCAGCTAAGGAACAGAGGGAAGCAGTCATCATTTTACGTGAGTTACTCCTATATGGATGATTATTTTTGACCACGATTGTACATGCCCAACACCTACAGTCTGATTTCTGCAACAGGCTATGCACTGTTCACGAATGTCCCTGTTGACCGTACCATGGATATTATTCCTCGGCCGGCCATGGACTATATCATCGAACGACTTTACCATCATCATGACGACAATACACCGTCTGACATACCCGAAATAACCCTATACGCAAACTCCTTGACTGCTGTAGGTACCAATGCTTAAGGTGGTAATTCTTTATTGTTACATTGGAGTGCCTTGATCCCTCCAAAGTATGCTAGGAAACAGGACCAGAAGAGCAAAAATAATGGTGTTCTGTTGCTTGGAATAGTTTGGAGGATTCGGTTGCTCCAGATTTACCAACACAAAACTTCCCCCTTAATTAAGCTCCTTTCACCTGCCATCGTATTGGGTTCGCCACTTAGTAGGAGTCTGTGTTGTATATTTTGTTTGTGAGGTTGTGGCGGGGGATGGTATCATTTTTTTTTTTTTTTGTGTTGATGCGCTTACATTGATTCCTGATCCATGATACCATCCTCAGGCCAAAATCCTAACTCAGGTCACCAGTTACTAAAGCCATTGAGTATTTTATATACTCGTACAGCCACAATCAAATATCCACCGACACTTTCCTTCCATCGTAGTAAATAATATCTTGGTAATAAAAAACAACACGTGTATGATTTTGCAGCACCTCATAATAATAATAATAATAATAATATCCACCCACACTTTCCTTCCATCGTAGTAAATAATATCTTGGTAATAAAAAACAAAACGTGTATGATTTTGCAGCACCTCATAATAATAATAATAATTGTGGGGGTTGATTTGAGGTAAGGTGTTGTTGTAAGATTGTAGTTTGATATGATACTGATTTATTTGCACCCATGATGGAAGGAAAGTGTGGGTGGTTATTTGATTGTGACTGTACATACATAACTGGTTAACTCTGGAAAACTCACATTACTTCTCTCAATCTTTCCTCCTTAATTCGACTTGTACTCTTTCAAACACAATATCTCTAGGCATCTCGAACGAAACTGGATTTAATTTTGGACCTCTTTCGCTTTTTTCTCATGTACAGGTGAGAATAATATTAGCGGACGTGATGTTTTTTTTAAGTACCCATCTTCCTCAATACCAAAAATGTGAAGAAGTATCAGTAATATGTTTAATTAAGGTGGTAATTTTTTTTTTTTTTTTTTTTTTTTTTTTTTTTTTTTTTGCTACATTGCAGTGCCTTGATTCCTCCAAAGTCAGCTAGAAAACAGAACCAGACTATAAAAAATAATGGCGGTGTTCTGTTGCTTGGAATAGTTTGGAGGATTCAGTTGCTCCAAATTTATCAACACCGAATTTATTTCCCCCTTAATTAATAATATATTGTGTGGTCATATTATAGGGAAGCCCCACTACAAGAAGGGAGCATGTATATAATAATAACTTGAATCAACAATATAAGCCCATGTCATAACAACTAACTACGTGTGAACCATCCAACGCTGTACAAGTATTATCAACTTATCTCTCTCTCACTGTCCCACATGTGAACCACCAGTGTCTACTTGTAACACCACCGCCTCACAGTGAATCTTCCCATCATAATCAGTGAGTCATTGCTGCACATAAACACATCTACACTTTTATAGAAATTGTTTTCGTGGTGCCATAAAAAAAAAAAAAAAAAAACCATCTTGTAGCTATACCGAAGATAATGGCTAGATATGTTTCGAAGGGACATAATAATAATATGGCACTGCTTTATCATAGATTTGTTTTAGTGCTGCAAGAGTCTTGAAGAGTATAATAAAATGGCTGTAGAAAAAAAAAAATAATGTGCCTTGGGAGTTAAGAACGGATTTGAAGATCAAACTAAATTGTGGTATTCATAGAATTTATAAAGACTACTTTCAAGAGCCAAAATGAGCACAGAGCCCAGACAACGAATATAAAATGAATTAGGTAGATACAACAGACATCTAGTGCATGTATGTACAGTTGGACACATGAATGGGTGGTACAGCCCAGGTGAAAGATACTTGTCCCATTTGAGTAACCAGTGTCTATCTATAATCAGGTACTTGCTTTTTATTACCATCCTCAAAACTGACTTCTGCTCTTGCTGGTGTCTCCTATTTGGCACTAAGGAACTTGATATTGGCAGAAATTGACCATCTTTCACTTGGGCTGTACCACCCATTCATGTGTCCAACTGTACAGCCACAATCAAATAACCACCGACACCTTCCTTCCATCCTGCTATAATTATATCAGTATCATATCAAAATATAATCCTACAACAAAACCTTACGTCAACTCAACCCCCTCAATTATTTTTATGAGGTGCTAAAAAATAATACACGTGTTGTTCTTTATTACCAAGATATTTACTACGATGGAAGGAAGGTGTCGTTGGTGGATATTTGATTGTGGCTGTACAATATATAAAATGTTCATGGATGTTACGAATTGTTTGTAAGTAATATAACCAAGGATATCCTCACACTCTATAAATAAACCTGAATAACCACATCCTGTTTACCCCCTTTGTATTCTTTCTCATGTGCCTTTGATCTCTCACCATCTTCATCCCATGTCTTCTTTCCCTTCCTTCTGCCCTCAAACCCCTCCTTACATGATCCATCCATCCATCATTTTTGTCTTCTTTCTATCCATCTCTTCCCAGCCTAAATTTCCCTCTGTCGCCTTGTCTCATGAGAACTCCTCTTAGCCTTTCAACTTTTTTTTTTTTTTTTTTTTTTTTTTTTTTTTTTTTACGGTTCTTTCTCCATTTTCCCCTTCTCCATTTCATGACACCATTCATTAACCTTGGTCACCACTATCTTATATTACATTATTATTTTTCCCTTCTATCCTTTGTTTTACACATTATCCTCTCCCCGAAGCCATTCATTCACCTTCCACCGATACCACTCAGCGAGGACTGGTATGAGGAGAGGACAACTTACTTAATTAACTTGGAACCTGATCTATATTGGTATCTGGGAAGTAATTTGTACAGCTACAATCAAATATCCACCGACACTTACCTTCCATCGTAGTAAGTAAATATCTTGGTAATAAAGAACAACACCTGTATGATATTGCAGCACCTCATAATAATAATAATAACTGAATAGGTTGAGTTGATGTAAGGTGTTGTTGTATGATTATATTTTAATATGATACTGATTTATTTACACGATGGAAGGGAAGTGTCGGTGGTTATTTGATTGTGGCTGTACAGTACACTTCTCCACATACACCCCCTTACCCACACGTATACCTATAAGCGTTGTAATTGGTTCACTTGTATGTCAAATGATCCGAAACTTCAACAAGACCTGGATACAAATTTTGGATTGCGAGTGTATTTTACCTGCGAGGGTGGTTCAACTACATACACCCTTTCCTCCTTTACCACCATAGATCCACCACACCGTACCATTTCTTACCATGCCTCCACCACAGCCCCTCTGTCCCCTACCATGTGTCCACTGTATAATATCTCAATCTGGTTCAACCTCCTTGCAGTCACCCCCTAGTAACACTGAACTCAACCTTCAGACCTTCAAGTTTGACACAATCCCGTAAGAGGGGTGTGGCTGGATGGAGGAAGTTGGTGAAGGGTATTTTTAATGATGTATTGTACTGTGATATCCAGACTAATGGGTCCTCGGAGCACCTGTACATACCCACCCTGTCACGATAATCACCATTACCCATACAAGTGACATTATCCCTTCCACTTTTAGCATACCAACGCCAAAAAAGTTACAAGTTCCGTTATTGGTTTTTCTACTACTACTACTACTACTACTACTACTACTACCACTACTACTACTACTACTACTACTACTACTACTACTACTACTACTACTACTACTACCACTACTACTACTACTACCACCACTACTACCACTACTACTACTACTACTACTACTACTACTACCACTACCACTACCACTACCACTACCACTACCACTACCACTACTACTACCACTACTACTACTACTACTACTACTACTACTACTACTACTACAAATACTACTACTACCACCGCTCCAATATGTATTTATGACTTGCTTTAGAGATATTTCCATCAACCATCACGTGGACTAAATACCATTACATTACCTTAAGCCCTGTAACACTGCCACAACAACCACTTCTAGGGACTACCCATTTATCTATCAACCCACAATTAACACGGTCATTACCATCATCGTATCTATAGGTAACTGTATATCTGGATTTGACATGAAAATAACTGCTGTGTAGTATCGACCTAGAGTACGCTTATTAGTAAGTAAATAAGTAGGTGGGTAAATATGGAGGAAGGTACTGTGTGTATGTATGTAGGTATGCATGGCAGTGGGTATGTATGTATGTATGGAAGTGGGTATGTAAATAGATATCCAAGTGGGTATACAACACTATGTAAGAAGGTATATAGCCTAAGTAATAGTCCAAGAATAAAAAGAGTTATGTAAATTGGTATCTATATGTTATAGTTAAGTATTATTATTATTATTATTATTATTATTATTATTGATTTATAGATGTCACTAGGCATCATTAATAAAATATATACACACATTAAATAGGCTTCACTACCCAGAAAAGGATAGGCAGAATGATTAAAAGGACATATAAACTAAAAACCACATTTTTACTAAAAGAACCTGTTAAGTAAAATATATAAAAGAATCAAAATTAAAAACATTGAAATAATTAAGAAGGTATAAATATCATAAAGTTCACTACTATCAATATTACTACTACAACCATCAATATTACTACTACAACCATCAATATTACTACTACAACCATCAATATTACTACTACAACCATCAATATTACTACTACAACCATCAATATTACTACTACAACCATCAATATTACTACTACAACCATCAATATTACTACTACAACCATCAATATTACTACTACAACCATCAATATTACTACTACAACCATCAATATTACTACTACAACCATCAATATTACTACTACAACCATCAATATTACTACTACAACCATCAATATTACTACTACAACCATCAATATTACTACTACAACCATCAATATTACTACTACAACCATCAATATTACTACTACAACCATCAATATTACTACTACAACCATCAATATTACTACTACAACCATCAATATTACTACTACAACCATCAATATTACTACTACAACCATCAATATTACTACTACAACCATCAATATTACTACTACAACCATCAATATTACTACTACAACCATCAATATTACTACTACAACCATCAATATTACTACTACAACCATCAATATTACTACTACAACCATCAATATTACTACTACAACCATCAATATTACTACTACAACCATCAATATTACTACTACAACCATCAATATTACTACTACAACCATCAATATTACTACTACAACCATCAATATTACTACTACAACCATCAATATTACTACTACAACCATCAATATTACTACTACAACCATCAATATTACTACTACAACCATCAATATTACTACTACAACCATCAATATTACTACTACAACCATCACATAGGAGAGGGTATATCCTGACACACTACAAACCAACCTCCTTCCCGAGTACCTGTGTCTAGAGAATGTAAGAACCATCCCCAACCCTGTACTCGGATAGGTACAGTCGACAGCATAAGTTCGCTTCATTTCTACCTTTTTTTTATTTATTTATTTATTTTTTTTTCTATACCTCAACCTCGGGGCTGTAGGCTATGTATCTATGAGCTATATTGATGTTGTAACACAATTTGAATGCAGAGATGACAGATATACTTACTTCACACGTGGTAAATGACACATGTTTTTAGGATAGAAACTGGTTCAGAATGCAACTAACTCTCTGGTCATATTTGCATTACCAAGTGCATAAGATGGACGCGAATTTATACTGTCGGCTGTACCAATACGACGAAGGTCCCGAAGGCTGTAACACTCCACAACAAGATGCCAGCCACACTGTCAAAGGGACCAGACAATCATCACAGTAGGGAAGGGGAAGTCCTCTACATTAAGGGGGAAGTTCTGTGTTAGTAAATCTGGAGCAACCGAATCCTCCAAACTATTCGAAGCAACAGAACACATTATTTTTGCTCTTCTGTCCCTGTTTCCTAGCATACTTTGGAGGAATCATGGCACTACAATTTATCAAAAAAGAATTACCACCTTAAAAATCTATGAGTCAAACGTGAGTGGCCAATTCTAGATAATAAAAAGCTTCAATATTATATTTAATTAATCATATTTACAAGAAACAATCACAGTGAATTTCATGGGATAACCTCCATCTACGTTTTTGGATTGTGAGCTGGTGACACTTACAAAGCCAATATAAACCATTTCAATACCATACAACTACCAGTAGCACCATCAATATTACTACTACAACCATCAATATTACTACTACAACCATCATCACTACCGTCACCACCCCTACCTCTGCCACCATCATCACTACCGTCACCACCCCTACCTCTGCCACCATCATCACTACCATCACCACCCCTACCTCTGTCACCATCATCACTACCGTCACCACCCCTACCTCTGTCACCATCATCACTACCGTCACCACCCCTACCTCTCCCACCATCATCACTACCATCACCACCCTTACCTCTGCCACCATCATCACTACCGTCACCACCCTTACCTCTGTCACCATCATCACTACCATCACCACCCTTACCTCTGTCACCATCATCACTACCATCACCACCCCTACCTCTGCCACCATCATCACTGCCGTCACCACCCCTACCTCTGTCACCATCATCACTACCATCACCACCCCTACCTCTGTCACCATCATCACTACCATCACCACCCCTACCTCTGTCACCATCATCACTACCATCACCACCCCTACCTCTGTCACCATCATCACTACCATCACCACCCCCTACCTCTGCCACCATCATCACTACCATCACCACCCTTACCTCTGCCACCATCATCACTACCGTCACCACCCTTACCTCTGTCACCATCATCACTACCATCACCACCCTTACCTCTGTCACCATCATCACTACCATCACCAACCCTACCTCTGTCACCATCATCACTACCATCACCACCCTTACCTCTGCCACCATCATCACTACCGTCACCACCCTTACCTCTGTCACCATCATCACTACCATCACCACCCTTACCTCTGCCACCATCATCACTACCATCACCAATAACACTACTGTTACTAAAACTACATTCACAACCACTACCACCACCACCACCACCACTACCACCACCACTACAATTACCACCAGAACTACCGCTACCACTACCACTAGCCCAAGGTTGTCTGGATCCTGGTCTCGACTATCCTGCTTCAACTAGTGGCCTGTACGTACCTGCCTCGCTCTCATCTCCTTGTTCCTACCTGCTTACAGACCTGCCCACCTGACTACATATCTTCTTACCCACCTTCCCACCTCTCTACCTAAATTATGGACCACCTATTATCCAGCCAACCTTCCTACCTAACTAACATCTTGTCCCCCTCTCCCTTATATACCTGGCCACCTCTCTACCTACCCTCCTGTTCACCTATATACCTCCCTTCCTATCTTCTTGCCCACCTATACACTTGCCCACTTCCCAATTTATCTTCTTGCCCACCTATCCACTTCCATATATATGTTTATAGTTGTAAATATGTACAGTCGCGGCCAATAATAATCATCCACATATGGGTATCTCAAACAATTTACTGTCTAATGTTTTCACGTTCACATATGATGTTATTGTTTTAAGTAATGCGTAGCTACTTGTATTAAATTAAAAGATGGTAGTTAATTAACCTATTTATTGGAAAGTTTATCATCTAAGGAACAGAGGGAAGCTGTCAAACTCTTACGTGAGTTACCCCTATATGGATAATTCTATTTGACTGTACGTACAAGTGTAAATTTTTGGTATAATTTTATCTTGGATTGCATTGCACATAGAGAAAGAGCCAAGAAATTTAATTAATGAGGTTACAAAATGAGTATAGTATTTTGTTTAACTATGCACCTACTCACTCTCTATCTATACACCAACACAATTTTCTACCTTCACATCAGATATCTCCCTCCTCGCCTGTCCAACTTCTCCCCTCTTTCCCCATCACTTCACGTACCGTAGTAATTACCTATTCACATTTCCCCTCAATATTTTAGTGTCAATAAACCCACCCACCTGCCCACACAACCAACCACCACTTGTACAGTTAACGACCATCCTACCTACCTACCTAATCGTATGTATTTCGCCTACAGCTCCCATCTCACTCTTATTACCCTTTGTACACTCGCAATCCTAAATTTGTATCCAGGTCTTGTTGAAGTTTCGAATCATTTGACACACTAGTGAACCAATTACAACGCTGCTTATCCTGTTTCATATTTGCTTGAGATCGCTTAATACTCGATCACCCAGGCTATTTGAAGCAAGCCTGGATACATATTTTGGAGTGGGAGTGTACAGTTGAGCAAGTAAAAAGTGCAAGAAAAGTATGGCTGTATATGGCAACATCTGGCAGTTCTTTGTAGTAAGCTTTCGTATTTTTATGAATGAATACCTGGGGACCCATAGCCAATGTAAGGTGGAACTTGATTGTCTGAACTTTGAGTAGAGGTGGAGGTGTTGCCAGATACAGCTATATTTTTCTTGCACTTTCTACTTGCTCAACTGTACAATGACGTTTGGGAGTGGTGTTAGTTCAAGAAGCATTTTGGTTATGCTAATATTTTCTTTATGGTTTTTGTCCAATACAAAATACAAAAATAAACCCTGGCTTTTGTAAATCTATTTATTCAAGAAATAGATGTTGGTAGTTAATGATGTACTCGACGAAACTTAATGAAATATCAAGTGACTATACAAAATCCCTATACTGTACTGTCCATATAACTAGGTATTATATTAGTATTATACTCTAATATACTCTAATAAATATGATTTCTGTTTCGCAGTAATGATCATAATATTACTGTGTGTCCGAAACTTTATGAAGAGTGTAACAACCTCACTAGCTCAACTGTACACTCGCAATCCAAAATATTATGTATCCAGGCTTGCTTCGAATACCCTGATCGAGTATTAACCGAGTTCAAGCAAATATGAAACAGGATAAGCGTTGTAATTGGTTCACTAGTATGTCAAATGATTCGAAACTTCAACAACAAGACCTGGATACAAATTTTGGATTGCGAGTGTAAGCTACCTAGCTTTTCGGTTTTCCCACCCACCATTTTCTGTCAGTCCATTTTGAATATGTGATAATTTATGTAAGAGGAGTGTGTCATTTTCTTCTCTCGATGACTTTCTCTCGTATCACTTTTCTAAATTTCCACCTTACCTAATACTTTACTCCAATTCCTATATTATTTTTATTTAGATTTAATCTCATAATTTCCTCTTTTTGCCATCTATATATTCCTCTTCTTTTCTGCTTCCAACTCTCACTGCTTATCACCCGTCTATCTGCTGCATTCAACCTTCTCTCTCCATTCACACACTATCTACCTCGTCTTGTTTCTGTTCCTCATCCTTCCTCCTTAATTAAATCTTCCTTAATTAATCCTTATACTACAATCCTCGCCTTTAATCCACCGACCTCCTCCTCCTCCTCCTCCTATTTATTTCTTCCTTCTCGAACCCTATCTTCTTACGTAACTATACCCGTCCAGCAAGAGTCATTCATGGCTTTCGCGACCAATTACGAGTATCGCAACCTTGTCAGTGCTGTCAATCTAACTAACTCTTCATGCCCACTCCAAGATAACCAAACAGCTCTACCTTGTCTGTACTACCGACCTGTGCTTTATCTTGGCCATTCCAAAATATTCATCATTTTAACAAGACATAATTTTTATTGTTCCTATATATATACTGTATATATATCTCGGGGTACCCTCTTCTCTATGTCTCTATGTCTCTGTGTAGTCCGAAACGTAAGAGTAATAAAATAACTCAAAGCTCTATCCTGTGTTTACCTCCCACCCACACAACATATATATATAATTATATATCTAAAGTCTTTCAAAATTCACAATATCACAATTCGACCCCAAGACTTAACCCCCTTATGATCATACAAATATTTCCTCTAGCATATAATTATACCTTCGCAATGTATCTATAGTCTTTCATAATATGTATTCAGATGGACATACACGGTGCATGAGTGATTAGATATGTGTGTATGTATGTATGTATGTCAGTTTGTGAGTATGAATGTGTGCATCCGTCTGGTTCGTGTATGTATGTGTTTGTATGTGCGTGTCTTTTGTGGAATGATTGAATGTTGCCTATATTTTTTTTATGTACAGACACAATCAAATAACCACCGACACCTTCCTTCCATCGTGCAAATAAATCAGTATCATATCAATCTATAATCATACAACAACACCTTACGTCAACTCAACCCCCTCAATTATTATTATTATTATGAGGTGCTGCAAAATCATAAACGTGTTGTTTTTTATTACCAAGATATTTACTACGATGGAATGAAAGTGTGGGTGGATATTATTATTATGAGGTGCTGCAAAATCATAAACGTGTTGTTCTTTATTACCAAGATATTTACTACGATGGAATGAAAGTGTCGGCGGATATTTGATTGTGGCTGTACAGTTGGACACAGAAATTCGTGATACACTCCAGGTGGCAGGTGCTCGTCAGTCCAGTTGCCTCCAAAAATTCTGAGACACTAACTAACTAACTAACTAACTACCTACTAAAGTCAAGCATGGTAATGTCTCGAAATTTTTGAAGGCAACTAACTGTGCCACTAAAATCTCGTGTACAGTCAGTGTCTCAAGTTATATAATTATGCTCCTTCTCTGTTATGATGATGATGATGATGATGATAGATGACCTTTGAGACTATAATAATAATATATAGTTAATTCTATCGTGTTGGAAAAGTGCTTCATTCTTTCTTCTGTTGTACTGCATAATATTATAAGCGATGGATGAAATGGTCAGAAGAAGAAACAATCGCGTGTACATTCACCACAGCATTATTCTAAAAATTTCACAACTATATAATATATACCAGAGTTACGACACATCTCACTTCAGAACTTTGAACCACGATTGAGCTTTCACTCTCTTAAGGGGGTGTAGGAGGTAAGGGACAGGCTTGGGGGGGGGGGGGTTAGGGGGGGTGCGGGAATAGGGGGACAGGCTTGGGGAGGGGGGGGGAATAGGGGGACAGGCTTGGGGGGAGGGGGGGTTAAGGGGGGTTAACTACCATCTTTTAATTTAATACAAGCAGCTACACATTACTTAAAACAATAATATCATATGTGAACGTGAAAACATGAGACAGTAAATTGTTTTAGATACCCATATGTGGATGATTATTATTGACCACGACTGTATATATAACTGTGTATGTATGAGGTGATACCATGTGTGTGTGTGTGTGTGTGTGTGTGTGTGTGTGTTATAGAAGGAATAT
Source organism: Petrolisthes cinctipes (assembly GCA_033782935.1). Taxonomy (NCBI): domain Eukaryota; kingdom Metazoa; phylum Arthropoda; class Malacostraca; order Decapoda; family Porcellanidae; genus Petrolisthes; species Petrolisthes cinctipes. The sequence continues at coordinate 20,791 of JAWQEG010003953.1, read as the reverse complement.
GTGAGAGCATTAACATTTTTGAATTGCATGTGTGCTTGAGTGTGTCTGACCATGTGTGTGTGTGTGTGTGTGTGTGTGTGTGTATGTGTGTGTGTGTGTGTGTGTGTGTGTGTGTGTGTTATAGAAGGAATATGTGAGAGCATTAACATTTTTAAAGTGCGTGTGTGCTTGAGTGTGTCTGAGTGTGTGTGTGTGTGTGTGTGTGTGTGTGTGAGTTAGTGTAATAGAAGGAATGTGTGAGAGCATTAACATTTTTAAAGTGCGTGTGTGCTTGAGTGTGTCTGACCATGAGTGTGTGTGTGTGTGCGTGTGTATGTGTGTGTGTGTGTGTTTAGTGTAATAGAAGGAATGTTTGAGAGCATTAACATTTTTAAAGTGCATGTGTGCTTGAGTGTGTGTGTGTGTGTGTGTGTGTGTGTGTGTGTGTGTGTGTGTGTGTGTGTGTGTGTGTGTGTGTGTGTCATAGAAGGAATGTGTGAGAGCATTAACATTTTTAAAGTGCATGTGTGCTTGAGTGTGTCTGACCATGTGTGTGTGTGTGTGTGTGTGTGTGTTAGTGTCATAGAAGGAATGTGTGAGAGCATTAACATTTTTAAAGTGCATGTGTGCTTGAGTGTGTCTAACCATGTGTGTGTGTGTGTGTGTGTGTGTGTGTGTGTGTGTGTGTGTGTGTCATAGAAGGAATATGTGAGAGCATTAACATTTTTTAAGTGCATGTGTGCTTGAGTGTGTCTGACCATGTGTGTGTGTGTGTGTGTGTGTGTGTGTGTGTCATAGAAGGAATGTGTGAGAGCATTAACATTTTTAAAGTGCATGTGTGCTTGAGTGTGTCTAACCATGTGTGTGTGTGTGTGTGTGTGTGTGTGTGTGTGTGTGTGTGTGTGTGCTTGAGTGTGTCTGACCATGTGTGTGTGTGTGTGTGTGTGTGTGTGTGTGTGTGCTTGAGTGTGTCTGACCATGTGTGTGTGTGTGTGTGTGTGTGTGTGTGTGTGTGTGCTTGAGTGTGTGTGACCGTGTGTGTGTGTGATTCCATTCTTATATATAACATACTGTAACATTTTTTCTGCGGATAATATTCTCCTTCATATTTTTGTCTCGTATATATATCTCTCGTTGGAGTCTTAGGCCATTTATCATGTTTTCATTTTTACTCATTTCTTCTTTCTTTTAATTCTCTATTTAATCAGGGTCTCTGTCTCTGTCTCTGTCTCTCTGTGTCTCTGTCTCTCTGTCTCTCTGTCTCTCTGTCTCTCTGTCTCTCTCTCTCTCTCTCTCTCTCTCTCTCTCTCTCTCTCTCTCTCTCTCTCTCTCTCTCTCTCTCTCTCTCTCTCTCTCTCTCTCTCTCTCTCTCTCTCTCTCTCTCTCTCTCTCTCTCTCTCTCTCTCTCTCTTTCCCTCTCTCTCTCTCTCTCATCTTTCATTCGACACACTTTCTCTTCCCTGCTTAATTAAATCTCATGTCATATTTTCTGTCTTATTTTTAGTTTCCTTGTCATTATCTCCCTCCCTCCTGTTCTCCTTTTTTTTTTTTTTCTATAGTCTGGTCCTGGGCACTGACTGACTTCTTCCATCCTCATTTACCTCTCCTACCATATTGAATCACTTTTCATATACTAATTAAATCTTATAAACTATATCTTTCTCCACCTCTCCAATTCCCACTTTTTTTTTTTTTTTTTTGCTCTTTTCTATTGCTCCTCACCTCCTTCCCATGTCTTCCACTTATCTCATCCCTCCATCCTATCTAATAATAACATTTTCACCTCAACTCCACTGTCTTTCATTTCCTCTCCTCACGTCACCAATATCACATCCCACCTTCCTTCCTTCCTTCACTCCCATTTCCACTCCTCTATATTGACTTCCCATCACCTCCCTAGTATTCCACTTCCCTTTATCCTTCTACCACTTTACCAATTAATATTTACGCTCCAAACTCACTCACTCTCTTTCATTTCCACTTTCCTTATCCTTCCACCACTTTACCAATTAACATTTACGTTCCAAACTCACTCACTCTCTTTCATTTCCACTTTCCTTATCCTTCCACCACTTTACCAATTAACATTTCCGCTCCAAACTCACTCACTCACTCTCTTCCATTTCCTCTCATCTCACTTCACCAATCTATACCATGCACCTACGAATGCCCGGGCCCCTCACATCAACACAAACACATACATACCCTTCACCACCCTCCCTTCCTTCCTCCCGTTTTCCTTGACTCGGTTGCCGTGTCATTAGCAAGAGATTCCTCCTTCCTCCATTCTGACCTTCTTCTTCTCTCATGCACTCCCTCTCCCAATCCCATTTATTCATTCCCCCTCTCTCTTCCTTCCTACCTCTCTCGATCACTCACTCTTCCCTTCACTCGACTCTCAACTCTTTCTCGACCACTAACTTATTCTCCCCTACATTTCTCTGCATTTTTCTTCTCCCTCTCTCTAGGCCCTTCACTTCCTTTCTGTCATTTCTGTCTGTCTGTCTGGATCACTCCCTTTAATAATAATAATAACAACAACTCTTCGTTTCGTTTACCCTGCCACGTCTTTCTTTATATTCCATCGTTCCCTTCATCCCATTTTCTCCCTTCCCCCCTCCTTCTCTTTTAAATACTTCATCATTTCTTTTCTCACACCTTACCCTCTTTAGCCTTCCTCCTTTCCTAAGCCTGCCCCCCACCCCTCCTCCCCCATCCTCTCTCTCATTTTATTGGCCTCTGTCACACTCCTGCACTTCTTCTTTTTACTCCCTTTTTTCCTGCTTCCCTTTAGCATAGATTACACAATTACACATCTTGAGTTTCAGGCATACCCTTTAAGGTGGTAGGTAATTCGCTTTTGTTACATTGGAGTGCCTTGATTCCTCCAAAGTATGCATGCTAGGAAACAACAGGACCAGGGGAGCAAAAATAATGGTGTTCTGTTGTTGCTTGGAATAGTTTGGAGGATTCAGTTGCTCCAAATTTACCAACACCGAATCTCCTCCTTAAATACAAGCTCAAAAAGAAATCCTGAGAATTATAATCTACAAAACTTGGCAACTGATGGATATGGGCAGTAATTCTGAAGGCATCAAATTTGATTCTGTATTTAATTAAGGTGGTAATTCTTTTTTGTTACATTGGAGTGCCTTGATTCCTCCAAAGTATGCCAGGAAACAACAGGACCAGAAGAGCAAAAATAATAGTGTTCTGTTGTTGCTTGGAATAGTTTGGAGGATTCAGTTGCTCCAGAATTAATTACCAACACAAAACTTCCTTCCCCCTTAATTAACTAAAGAAGCAGAATGTGCCACGGTGATTATCCAACTGTACAGATTATCTTCTTACCAACTGATACGTCTATATACTATAATACTCAGTGATAACAGAAAATGGCTTGGAAACTACTACTCCTATAATGGTTTGTCCACGTAAGGAGGATTTTTTTTGGCCTGCTGTGATGTGGGCTGTATTTCATGTGCTTTTTTTTTTTTTTTTTTTTTTTTTTTTTTTTTTTTACTCTCACTTTTCTTTCTCCTCCTCCTCCTTTTTTTACTACAGGATCTTTCTGGCCTCGCACTGTCTGTCTTTTTATATCTACATCCCATCAACATGAAACAGAAGATAGCGGTGTGATAATTACCCTATTATTCCCTCCATTTTTCTTTTTCTTTTTTTAATATATCTTTTATACTTACTGTCACTTTTCTTTCTCCTCCTCCTCCTTTTTGACTACAGGATCTTTCTTGCCTCGCACTGTCTTTTTTATATCTACATCCCATCAACATGAAACAGAAGATAATATATTATAGTGTGGTGACAATTATTACCCAAGTACTCCCTCCCTCCCTCCAGACTTTATAAAATGATTAGATGGTGCATGTGGTGATTATCTACCTACTTTGTTTGTGCATCCTTCATAATATAGTAGTAGATGCCTTGGTTACCATATTCAACTTTTCCTAGCTCGAGTATAATTATTACAGTACATGCATGCTAAGGACATACATTCCTCTCTCCAATGATACACTTCACCCACACACACACACTCAGAGCTTCACAATGACGACACACACTTCCTGGTTGCCTCACGTGTTGTTCTCAGATCACTGGTGTACTTGTAGGTATCGTCCGTCGTCAGAGCAGGGTCAGGGGGAGAGGGTGTGTGTGTAAGTGGGAACGAATAAGGCAAGGAGGAAATACAAGTTGGAAGAATGTAAAGAAACAATTGAATATATAGATGTATAGATGGGAGGAATGCAGAGGATCGACAATGAATGAATGAATGAATGAGAGGAAATTATCAAAAGGAGATGAATGTGAATGTGCAACTACATGTAAAAATGCATATAGGACACATAATTATATAGATACATGATTTAGAAGAAAGGAAGAAGTAAACAAGAGGAAAATAGAATGAGAGGCTAAAAAAAATAGGGAGGGAAGAAAGCATAGATAATCGTTAAATGGTTAATTAAGGAAATATAGAAAATTAAATAACAATGAAGTTATTCGACGATTGAATGAAAAAAATACCTGGTGCAGCAAAAAAAAAAAAAAAAAAAAAAAAAAAAAAAAAAAAAAAAAAAAAAAAAGGGGGATGGGAACAGGGAAGATAGAAGTTGAAGAGTGGAAAAAAAAAGGGAGGAAAACTGGAATAGCATTAGGCGAGGTTAAATTAAAGGAAGGGATTGCAAGTCATGGTAGTGGAGATACAATACAGTACACTCGCGTTCAAATATAATTATCCATATAGGGGTAACTCACGTAAGAGTTTGACAGCTTCCCTCTGTTCCTTAGATGATAAACTTTCCAATAAATAGGTTAATTAACTACCATCTTTTAATTTAATACAAGCAGCTACACACTACTTAAAACAATAACACACACACACACACACACACACACACACACACACACAAACACGTTAACTACCATCTTTTAATTTAATACAAGCAGCTACACACTACTTAAAACAATAACATCATATGTGAACGTGAAAACATTAGATAGTAAATTGTTTGAGATACCCATATGTGGATGATTATTATTGACCACGACTGTACCTTCAGATTCTAAAGTTGTGTCCGTTACCAGAAGAGGTCGCTGTAATCTCATGCATGTATTATTTGTAAAGTTTTTTGTTTACTTATTTCTAATGACAACACAAGGCTCTCCAAGGAACTCAAGAATGGCTCATAATTAATTTACATTCGTTTATGGATGGTGTAAAAAAAAAACTATTAGCAAACAGAGAGAGAGAGAGAGAGAGAGAGAGAGAGAGAGAGAGAGAGAGAGAGAGAGAGAGAGAGAGAGAGAGAGAGAGAGAGAGAGAGAGAGAGAGAGAGAGAATAATAAGAGGAGAAAAAACCAGGATTGAGTAATGGTGAAAGTGAGAGAGTAAAACAGATGACAAATTTACACCGATGCAATAACAACAAAAATGTGGAGTGAGTGAGGGAGAAAGATAATTGAAAAAAAAAATATATATATAGAAAATAATAAAGAGATTAAGTGCATAATGAGAATGTATGTGAGAGAAAGAGAAAAATGTATTATAAGGGTGAAAGAGAGATCAGGGTTGAATATTTAGAAGAAGGAATGCGATAATAGATATTAATTATTAGAGAATGAGTGAGTGAGAGTATGAATGATTGCAAGAATATACCAGTAAGAATATAAAAGTGAATAAGTGTGTGTAAGAGAATATGTAAGTGTAAGAGAATGCGAGTAGGAATGTACAGTTGTGGTCAAAAATAATCAACCATATAGGAGGAGTAACTCACGTAAGATTTTGACAGCTTGCCTCTGTTCTTTAGCTGATAAACTTTTTTCAATAAATAGGTTAAAGTACCATTGTTTAATTTAATACAAGCAGCTACACACTACTTAAAACAATAACATCATAATTATGTGAACATGAAAACATTCCACAGTAAATTGTTAAAGTTACCCATATGTGGATGATTATTATTGACCACGACTGTACAAATGAAAGAGAGAATGTGAGTTAGAAAAGGAAAGAAAAAAAAGTAAAAGAGAGAATGAAGAAATAAAATGGTATGCTAGTACGAGAGGGAATATAGGTTAACAAAGAGAATAAATAAATGTAAGAATAAAGTCGAGAGAATGAAAATAAGTCTGTGTGAATGAGGGCGAGAGAAAGAGATATTATTGTATAAGAGAATGCGAGCAATAACAAAAAAGTAAGAAATAAAATGAGAAAGTGTATAAGAAAAGGAGAGCGAGAATGAAAAATGAGAGAGTGAGTGAGAAAAGTAGAGTGAGAATGTGTATAAGAAAAGGAGAGTGTGAATGTGTATAAGAAAAGGAGAGTGTGAATGTGTATAAGAAAAGGAGAGTGAGAATGTGTATAAGAAAAGGAGAGTTAGAATGGAAAAATGAGAAAGTGTATAAGAAAAGGAGAGTGTGAATGTGTATAAGAAAAGGAGAGTGTGAATGTGTATAAGAAAAGGAGAGTTAGAATGAAAAAACGAGAAAGTGTATAAGAAAAGGAGAGTGTGAATGGAAAAATAACAAAGAGTGAGTGAGAAAAGGAGAGTGAGAATGTGTATAAGAAAAGGAGAGTGAGTGAGAATGGAAAAATAACAAAGAGTGAGTGAGAAAATAACAGTGATGTGTGTGCAATAGACGACCTTCCCTTCACTCGTGCGTGGCAGTCTGTGTCAGGAGGTGCCAGTCTGCCACCACCACTTCTCCACTCCCCCCTTCTATTCCCCCCTGCCACCACCACCACTTCTCCACTCCCCCCTTCTATTCCCCCACCACCCCTCTCTCTCTCTGTGTCTGTCTCTGTCTCTGATTTACACGCACTATCTCAATCTTGCAAACATATAATCAACACTGCACTCACAGAAGCATGCACCTGTTTTTCTCTCGTCAAAACGTTCATATTTTTTTTTTTACACTCGTTCTACTAATTCAGCACACACTATCAAAATCTTGCATACTTACGTTTCTTCGTCCACTTCCCTTTCTATCTATCCCTTAGTACTCTATATATACCCCATTCATTCATACACCCACCACACTCGCTTACACACCTCACTCACTCGCTCACACACTCACTCACTTCGTCACGAGGTACACACACACACAAAAAAAAAACTATGGAAACTATGGTTATACCCTCTGCGCGATACAAAATGACACCACGAATGAAGGTTTTTGATAACAGATACGGCCACAACATACATACATACACAGGGATACCAATGTGAGAAGACTGTTATCAAAAACCTACATTCCTGGTGTCATTTTGTATCGTGCAGAAGGTGTAACCATAGTTTTTTTGTTGTGTGTACTACGTATGAATGTTCATATACTTACATTGGTAGACCTGTATATTCTGTGCTAAATCGAAAATATCGGAGCTTAATATTTAATAAGGTTAATAGTTCACAAGTCATTTGTTATGGCTTGATTGTACACTCGTGATACATAATTTCTGACCAGAGTGTGAGGAGCAGAAAGCTTCGAATCGCCTGGTATTGTTCATTTCCCCACCCAGTACACCTATAGAGGCTGAGTTCGAATGCAGGGTATATGTGTGTGTGTGTGTGTGTGTGTGTGTGTGTGTGTGTGTGGTTCCTGTGCAGCTGTTCGTCTCTGGTCAGGGATTACATATCACGAGTGTACAGTAAAATCATGTGCAAAAATTCTCCCATATACCTAATAGCTAACATGTTCCTTATTATAGCACCATGATATATTAATTAATTGGGGAGATACATAGAGAGAAAGCCATGATGCCGATGGAATGTTTGTTTCACTCAGGCTATCGATATATATTTCACGGAACTAAATATATACAAGCAATGCAAAATAATATATATGTCTGGTAACCTTTGCTCGTGCATGACCGTACCTGCATTGCTGTGTGTGTGTGTGTGTGTGTGTGTGTGTGTGTGTGTGTGTGTGTGTATGTTTGGACATTTTTGGTGGAATGGTATTATAGCTTGTAATACTGATGAGTGAGTATCTGTCTGTATGTGAGTGCTTTCGTATATGTGTGCGTGCGTTCACCTGATGTCTATGTAGGTGGAGTCAAACTTATATCGTCTGAAGTGGTACAGATTCAACATACTTACCTCTGACGGCAGACTGTTTATGGTTCAGTTTGTATGTTTGACATTTGTCTGTTTGTAAGCAGGATTAAACAAGCAAGTAATGTGTGAATTCTTTCATATCCTAACGCTAAATATAATTATATATATATATATATATATTTTTTTTTTTTTTTTTTTTAAGAAGCAAAGTGAAATATTGGTGGTTTTCCAAGACTTTTA